>JAAEAF010007500.1:0-22319 GCA_011037195.1 Triatoma infestans | reverse complement strand
TGGGGTAGGGTCGGGCAACAATAGGTAACAGGCGTCAGGCACACAATGATATTTACTTATCTCTATAATACAATAATGACAAAAAAAACCTTACAATCTAATAGAAAAAGAAATCAATAACTGAACAACTCGAAATAACATAAAACCAAAAGGATCCTTCACCTAATAAAATAACAAAATTTTATTTCTTAATGACTATTTCGTTATATACACCTTATCGAGATAGTAGTGTTCGGTTACGTGAAATGTTCCCCACGGCACTCCTTGCCGTTGATAGTGATATCAGCGAGGGGGGGAGCGAGCGTCACAATTCCACACCAACACACACAGGTACCTGTCGCGTTTTTCCTCTGGATATTGACTGGTGGGCCAGATGTGCGGCTACTACGTACTTTTGTACAGCTAGAGATGAGCGACCACTTTTTAGCAGCTAGCGATGTGCGGCTACCAATTTCGTACAGATAGAGGTGTGCGGCTACCAGATCCGGTATCCAGATCCAGAGGCTCGGTCGGGCTAGGGCTCACTGCCCTTCCAACTCCTCGCTTCTGTCCTTCTCTGCTCACTTCCCAACCCAGCAACTACCGATCGCTTTCGTCCGTCTCTCCCCACTCCCGACACACATTTATCACTCTATTACCTTTTTATATAATTATTATTACACTATTTTTATTATAATTATGTAAATGTTCTAATTTTCTTTACCATTAGAAGATCATTTCTTACAGTTAATAACTTGAATATATATAGATACTCTATACTCTATATACATACAGATACTCTTTATTACAAAGTAACTAAAGAGACCATCATGACGTTACGTCACAACTACTGAGGAAGAAGTGCGGGTAGCTCTGATTAGAAATCTCGGAGAGGCAGCAGAAGACGCCAAAAGATATGTGAGTACGGAACAAAAGATGGCTATAATTTCTTTAAAGGAAGGTAATGCAGAGGAACTCCTGCGAGCCGGACGGATCAAGATTGGATGGATCAATTGCCGCGTACGCAGAAGGGGGTAGTGGTTAGATGCTTCGGATATGGACACCGCCAAGCAGAATGTAGGGGACCTAACAGAAGAATAGAAGGAATGTGTATAAATTGTGGAATATCAGGCCACTTCAAAAAAGAATGCAAAGAAGACCCGAGATGCTTCCTCTGCGAAGAGGAAGGCTTGGAGGAGAGAAGATTGAGGCACGCCGCGGGTTCAGGGAGTTGCAATGCCTTCCGGCAAGCGCTGGAGAGAGCACGGAGAACTAGATAAAGTCACAATGAATATGACGAGGAAACTGAGTATGAAAGCGAATATAAATGTCCTGCAGGGCAACGCTCTATTAGCGTTGAACAGCGGTAGAGCGGATGCTCTATTAGATCAGCTCATTCTAGAACGGAAGATAGAACTCCTAATACTTAGTGAACAATACCGTGACAGAGACAGTCCCTTTTGGTTCCAAGATGATTTACATACTGCGGCCATATGGGTCTTAGACCCAAACAAGATACCGGTAGAGGTACATGGCGCCGGACCTGGATATGTATGGATTAGAAGTAAGGGCAGTCGATACGTTAGTTGCTATCTTACGCCAAATGAGAGATTTCATGATTTTAGAAAGAAAATCGAAGACTTGGAGAAAACTATACAAGATTGGAAGGAAGGGGTGTAGTCCTAGCGGGAGATTTTAACGCCAAAGCACCCGAATGAGGCATGGAAACCACTGATGCTAGGGGAAGACTCATCCTGGACATAATTGCGAGACGTAATCTTATAGCAGTTAACGCTGGAAATACGCCCACCTTCAGGAGAGCAGGACAGATTGGAACCATCCCGGATATCACATTTGCTACGGATACCCTGGCAGGTAAAGTTACTTCTTGGTGAGTAATGGAGGACTATACAGGAAGCGACCACCAGTTATTACGTTCAAATTGATCACACAAGGAAAGAGTGTGTGAAGAATGCAGCTAAGGTACCAGGCTGGAACCTAAAGCGGTTAGATAAAGAAGCCTTCGATTTAATGATAGCACAGGACAGACACAGGCAGTTACCTATGCAGCATCGGCAGAAGAAATCACGCACGTTACTAAGGAAGTGATACACCGGGCGTGTGATGCTGCAATGCCCAGGAAGGGTAAGCCCAGAGGAAAAAGACCACCGGTATATTGGTGGAACGATGAAATAGCACAGCTAAGGAGAAGCTGTTTGCAACTTCGGCGCAAAGTGACCAGAGCTAGGAGAAGAGATTTGGAGGAAGCGGAAAGAGAACGAGTAGAATTTAAAAGAGCTAAGAGAGCCCTTAAACAAGCGATTATTAAGAGCAAAAGAGAGAAGTGGGACGAGCTTAGCCAGGATATAAATACTGACCCTTGGGGGCGCGGATATAAGACAGTCATGCGTAAATTAGGACACCAGCAGCAGATACCTAGGATGGAGGGCCTTCAGATGGAAGGAATAGTGAAGAAGCTGTTCCCCACTCACCCCGAACGCATATGTAGACAATGGAGGATACAGGAAGGAGATATACCTGAATTTTCTCTAGATGAACTACAAGATGCAGCGAGGTTACTTAAGAATAACAAGGCCCCTGGACCAGATGGATTCCCGGCGGAATTGATCAAGGAAATAGCTAAAGCGCACCCACAGCTCTTACTTAATATGTACAATAAATGCTTAAAAATGGGTGTCTTCCCGGCAAGATGGAAGATGCAGAGATTGGTGCTTATACCCAAAGGAAAAGGCGACCCTAGCACTGCGGCGGCATATAGGCCACTGTGCATGCTAGATACCGCAGGGAAACTGCTAGAGAGAATGCTTAAGCCACGCCTGATGGATGCAATCAAGATTGCCGGCGATTTGAATGATAAATAACACGGTTTTAAACGGGACATTCAACATGATGCTGTGGAGTATGTTGTGAAGGGCGCACAGGAGGCCCCATGGAGATTACACCCCAAGGAGATTGTAGTACTTGCAACTCTCGATATCCGCAACGCTTTTAATTCAGTCAGATGGCAGGATATTTTGAAGGCACTGGAAAAGGACTTTAATATACCTGAATATCTTGCTCGGATGATAGACAATTATCTGAAAGACAGGATTCTCTGCTATAATACCATAGAAGGGACCCGATATCATCGGATAACAGGAGGAACTGCACAGGGGTCAATTTTAGGGCCAGACCTGTGGAATATTACATACGATGGGATCTTACGGATGAAGATGCTGGCGGGGACCTTTCTCGTTGGGGATGCCGACGATATCGTAGCAGTCATCGTAGCAAGAGACGTAGAGATGGCACAACTAAGACTGAACCAAGTCATGAGACGTGCACAAACCTGGCTCGAAGAGCATGGACTGGAATTGGAACCTGAAAAACCGAAATATTAATGATATCCAGACGCCGTACGGATGTAGGAAGAACTCTTAAAATGGACTCAACAGAGATGGATCCCAAAAAGGAGATGAAGTATCTTGGGATCATGCTGGACAGAAGGATAACATTTGGAGAGCACGTAAAATACGCGTCCACAAAGGCGATGAAGATCACTGCAATGCTCAGCAGAGCTATGGCAAACATAGGTGGGCCGACGGCCAATAAGAGGAAGCTGGTGCTGACTACAGCAAATGCAGTCATGCTGTACGGATGCGAAGTATGGGCTGGAGCTCTGAAACAAACCCATATTTAGCGACTCTTAGCTGTGCAGCGCAGGGGCGCGCTTAGGATAATCAGTGCTTATCGCACGGTATCTGAACCTGCAGCCTTAGTCATTGCGGGCGGCACCGCCCCAATAGACTTAATGGCTTCGATGAGACGCTTCTGTTTTCAAAATAGAGAACTTAGAAAGGAAGAGGCGTCACGCATCGCGACGATCACACTGCAGGAAGAGTGGAGAAGAAGATGGAGAGATGAAACTAGGGGAAGATGGACGCACCGATTGATCGGGGACCTTATACTGTGGTTTGGGAAGATGGACCCGGAGTTTTGGCAAGGTAAACTTTTACCTCACACAGATTCTGTCCGGACATGGCTACTTCATGGAGTACCTATACAGGAGGAAGAAGAGGACATCGGCCACGTGCATATACGGGGACGCTGATGTAGATGACGCCTATCATATGTTTTTCATCTGTAGTAGATGGAACACAGAAAGAGAAGAGCTGTGGAGAAAAACCGGGAAATAACTCTAGAAAATCTGGTAGAGAAGATGCTACAGGAAAAAGAGGCCTGAAGCTTAATTGCGGTGTACACCGAGTGCATCTTAAAACAGAAAAGGAGAAAGTATGAGTAACTTCCATCAGCAGAGCAATGGCTAGTAGAGCAATAGCCCCCCAACGAGGCGACTCCTCTGATGCAATGTCATAAGATGGTCCCAGAGGAGGGGTTCCACGCCTGTTTTAGAGGAGGGGGTTTTTTAGTGGGTAAAAGCCTCACACACCCGACGTAGTCGGAAGGTGCCAATGGGCATTTTTCTCCCTCGAGGAAAAAAAAACCACAGGGATGCGTCCTCAGCGCACTTCTTTTTTGAATAAGCATAAATAAAGTACTGGACTCGATTGAGCTGCCTGTACGCGGCTAATTGTACGCAGTCGATCTGGTTATTTTCTGCAGAAGTAAAGATAAAGCCTTCGCTATAGAGAAAGTGCAATTATCGCTAAAGAAAATTGTAAAATGGTTAACTAACCATGGATTCAAGGTTTCTACCTCCAAAACTGTGGCAGTATTGTTTAGCAAAAGAAAGACTAGTGAGCCAATAAACTTAACAATATATAATAAACAAATAAAAGTCGTCGATAGAGCCCGGTACTTAGGTCTAACTTTCGACCGAACCCTAACTTGGATCAGCCACTTAAAAGAACTCAAAGCCTCCTGTTTGCGTTCTCTCAATCTTCTTAGAGCCGTCAATAATACCGCATGGGGAGCTGACAGAAAAAGCATGTTAAAATTATTTCACACACTAATTAGGTCAAAATTAGACTAAGGTAGTAATGCTTAGGGCTCAGCAACAGAAAGTAATCTCAAAATCATCAGCACTGTTTACAACAGTGCTTTCAGAATAGCTACGGGCGCGTATCGTTCTAGTCCAATTAATAGCTTACATGTGGATTATGGTGAGCTACCGTTAGACCTTCGCAGAAAACAATTAGATCTCACTTATTATATCAAAATTTTGTCCTCCCCCAATCACCCACTAAAAGAATTATCCCTACAACTACAAACTATACGTACACCGTATCGAGAAGTCCCTGCGCAGGATTACATCACTCTTGCCAAAAGAAAAATAAAAGAGAGATGGAGGCAGAGATGGTGTGCCATCGCTGATAATAAACTAAGGGAAATAAAGAGTGATGTGATCGTGTGGGACTCCTCTTTTCGACCTAACCGTCGAGGAGAGGTAGTATTGACTAGCCTCCGAATCGGACACACTAGACTGACTCACGGATACCTGATAACACGTGGCCCCCTCTCCAACTTGTCAATGTTGCGGAGTCACCCTCACGATCAAACACATTTTTGTTGACTGTTTCGCTTACGACACACTTAGAACCTTATACGGACTACCAGATAACATTACTGAACTACTACACGATCACTCTGACTACATAGACAAAGTACTTGACTTTCTCAAAACAACTAATTTATACAACCTAATATAACCGAACACCCCACATAATCTAAAGGCGGGTATGTATGATCCAAATGATTGACGCCTTTAAAAAAAAAGAACAAATAAAAACATTCTCATGTCACTGACCGACAGTTATTTAATAAATCAGTCGAAAGCTATGGGGAGTAATCAATTCTATAAAAACATGACTACACAAAATAACAAAGGGGAGAAATTAATTAATTAATTTAACATACTAACCTAAAACATTCTAAATGCCATTCTTGATTCAATGTTTGTATAATTTCCTCTTTGTTCAGACAATTAAGGCACCCAGCACACACAGGCGATTGTATACTCAATTCAGATGTTTTATCTTCTAACTGGGCCAAATCAGCTAAAAAAAAAAAAAACTGCATTAACTTTTTAAAAACTATATATCTGAATTTGTTCTTTCAAATATTTTGCGTATAAAACATTCTGTCAAAATACTGTTTACCTACAATAAATAAAGTGCAACTACATTAATATCTACAACAAAAGTTTTAATACACATCACTGCCCTTCTTTTTTTGAATAAAAATAAAAGTTTAAACTATTTATATTTTTCAGCTACATAACATATTTAACTCTTACAAAATTATTACAGCATTATTAGCAAGCTATCGTAAAGATTGCTTAATCTTCCTTAAAATTGTTCAAAGATAAAATCTGAATAACAAGTAATGATTATATTAATACTATAGCTCTAATTCTATGATAAATACCTTATTATTATAATTCATAACAAAAATTTATAAATTAACAAAATAGTAAACAACTGTGCTCATCATAAAAATAAAATATTTTTATACAAAAGCAATAATTGACATAATTACAAAGAAAAAACAAACCCTTAACTGCTCCTTCCATCGTAATTAATACTAATATTTGCACTTATAATATTACACATTCAAATTTCTTATTCTTTACTTCACATGATCACCGATCATAATATATTATACACACACAAATAATTCCAAATAATTTATGGCCAATCAAACATCTATGAATTATCGTACGAATTATTTATCAAATTCAGTGAATATAATCGAATTAAATTGAATGTACAAATAATCAGAATTGATGTATTCCAAATTCATTATTTTAACATTATGTAGTAAAGTAGTAGTTGAATATAAAAATAATTTACATTGGCCAAAAAAATTAGTATAACAAATACAAGGGTACCCCCTCCGATTAAATTACTAGTGTTATGTATTGCTAATATTAAATTTTACCTAAAAATATACAAAATTTTAAAAACTAATTATGTTCTTCTATATTTCATCTTTTTATTAACAGGTAATACTAATGATAAAGAAACAGTAGTTATTGTTGCCCGTGATGGTAAAATATTTTACTCGTTTGCGATTTCAGAATGAACAATCAACAATAAATATGCATATTTCAATTATTCTATAATGTCGTGTAGAAGTATTAGTTTTATAATGTCATAATATTTTGATAAGAGTTTCATATAGTCTCATTAAAAAAAAAAACTCACAATTATCAATTATATTGATCATATAAGCTTTACAAGAATGTCAATATTGAAAAATCAATTTATGGCTCTATTTATTATTTATTGCTTCTAAATCGTATAATTTGTAGCAACAAAAAAACTAAGAGAATAAAAAGGAAAATTTCAAGAGTCCGAATGGTGTCGTGATTGCAGTTGGCCACGCCGAGTCCTGGCGCTACCAGGATTGACTATCGGCTCCACCAAATAATATGTAGATAAACGCCCCTATCTCTCTGCTTTTTTGAGCACTAGATACGAGACCAACTGCTTATGATGGCCGGATTATGCCTAGTTTAGAAGAAACTCTTCGCTGGGCATTTCAGATTATCAGGCCTCGGCTTCAGCACTCTTCAGATTCAGGCCAAATGACTTGCTTAATGCTGATTGCCGGCCGCTCCTTGCATAAGCCCTTCGATTTAAATATAAAAAATCAGAAGACCTGACACAAGGATATATTACCGCCGCTTCACACGGGCATAATCGCTGTAAAAGGAGCATTCCAATCCTTCTGACGTCATCTGGAATTCCTTCTTTCGCCACTCCAACACAACATACGCACCTCTTCCTGCTCAGCCCCATAGTTCATCAACACTGCTTCGATTCATCACTCACAGTCACCAAGGGTAAGTCTCGTTTTCAATTGTTTTTAATTATTATTATTTTTTGTTTTTCACCCAAAAACTGCCATCTCGCTGGGAGTCTGCACAATTATTTATACGATTCACCACTTTTAAGAATTTTAAGACATACTAATCTGTTTAACATTTTGACTAATTCAATATATCAAGCTAAAATGAATTAGAAGAATAATTGGATTATCATGATTTTATTTTGTTTTGTTTTGATTCAGTGTTTGTTCCTTCTGTTACCTGTGTAATATTTTTAAAATATTTTTTTTTTGCATGTTGTACTTATTTGTAGTTTATAATCAATGTATGATGGTTGTTTGCAATTATTTATGTTATACATCAGTGCTGTTTGTATAGTCATTTATAAAAGGGTTATGTAGCCCGTTAATGTAAATAAATAAATACATGAAGAGATGGACCCATGTCTCGCTAGTTTCTCTGGTAATTGCAAGGTGCTCTGCATGTCTTAGCTGTTGCCCCAAAGTGTTGATGGTAACAACACAGAAGTTTTGCTGTCAGGGTTTGGCGATCAACTGTGCAACTGACGTTCTCTTGATGGTCGGTACACCCTGAAACTCTTCTTTGATGCTTGGAGCACTTCCTTCAGCATCTTTTCAGTTCTCCGATAAATAGATTAAATGCAGATAGTGCATCTTACTGATAGAAAAAGTTTGGAGATTTTATATTTAGGAATCTATATATGAGCAACAAACAGTTTAACAAGTAGAACCTTTTATATTCTCATATTAAAAATCTCAATAATGCGTAAAACAAAACAAAAATATTGCTAAAATAATGATTGCTTACAGTACTTACGAGGGAAGTGAAAATTGTTATGAATATGAGCTCCTATTACAGTCTAAATTCCTAATACAAATCCTGATATTTCAGAATGTTATTTCACTTCGGAGATACCAATCAATCTTGTGACAATTTTATAAATATAAAAATAATACTTGTTAGGTTTTAGCATCTGCTGGAAGTTTCTATAACTACAAATATAGTGGTTTCTCTATAGAGCTTGTAGAAAATTTTTGTAATAACAATTTGTTGTAGCACAAATAACATTATTATTATACAATAATAAATAACATTATTATTATTGCCAATAATTTCTTTACTTCTTTAATGAAAACTTTTACCTCATTCTAGATATTCATTGAATAATAGAAAATTGAAGGCACTACTAAGATATTTAAATTTTTCACTAGAAGAATTGGAATTAATAAATGTGTTGGCAGCCTAATGAGTAGTGGTGACTTATAGCGGGGGGGAGGCTTTAATTATTTTAACTCCTCTATAACGAATTGTACACAAACTGTATTGATTACAATTTTTGTTGAAATTCAAGACTTTTTTTTACTCGACTATATAAGCCGTTTATTGGCCTCAGGTAATGCTAAACTTATGTTTCTCCATAATACAGAGGGTTTCTTCAAAGTTGTTGCTGTTTGTATTTCAAATCATACATTTAATTTGCTGAATAATTCTAGCTTAACTTGCTGATAATACACCAACTAGGTTTATTCGTTTTCCTAAAAACTGCTGTTTATTACTTTTATCATTGGTGATATCGAATTACATAAACGCAATCAGGTTTTTGAATTGAATGCAATCAAAATTTTAATTTAATTAGCGAAATCCAAATAAGTATAAATTAGTATATGTGAACTGTATCATTAAATAAAATAAACTGACAAAACTAATGTGCCTCAGTTTTTGGAAAATTAGACAAATATGTTCATTATAATTATTATTTATTTTTAAAACAGACTTTTCCCACTTCTTTGTTTATTAGAAGTGGCGCGGGACGTATGCCTTGAGTCCGGCCCTTGCTTATATAGAACATATGAGCAGAGCTAACAATAACATCGAAGGAAAGAGAACTAAGAAGGAATAAATAACAAATCAGACTAATATTTTCCGTTAAAGTTCTGTTTTGTTACATTAGGTATATATATATATAGCAACATAGGTTTTTTAAGTGTCTAAGCTGCTTTAATGTCAGTACTGGTTGTACTCTTCTTTAATATTCTAGGAACAAAATTATCACTCCTATACCATGGCCATGTGGAGGTTAATTCTCTATTCTCGGTCTGGAAATATAAATTACAAGTTTAGACATTCTAGAAAAAAAAAACAGTAATTTTACTCTCAGAAACAATTCATTTGAAACTGAGAATGGATGAATAACGTAAAACGTTCCTCAAAACAATAAATATGCTGTTTTTGAAAGAAAAAATAACTATTTCTTTTTTTCTGAAAATCTAAATTAATATTAACGAACTCTCGTCAGTAAATTATAAGTTTTCTATGTACACAATAAATCTGAAAAGAAACTTTCAATAATTCAATTTTAAAAAGTTATAAATTAAATTAAGAACAAATTGAAATTAACTGATTTTGTACAATTTTTGAATATTAAGACTTCCTACATTGCATGCATGATTAGTGGAGTTTCAGTCAGACAAGATTTTATTATAAATAATAATGTGTGCCCTAAGAAGACTCTTCCAGCAATCTACCAGCCTGATTATGATATCTTAAGATATTCTTAAACAACTATTCGCTCAAAAAGAAAGCCTGGTCAAGCTGAAACTCGATCATGCATATATCAACAGTTAACAAACTTTATCTACGAACTATTGTCGTCCAGTTTTCAGATAGAATTGCTATTTTTAGAGTATCATCTTCATACCGCTATATATTCATCTCGTTTGTTTATTTTTGGAATACTGTTGGAATAATATTCACTTCTTCCTCCGATACGTGGTATTGTTTTTAAATTTTTTGCATAAAAAAAATCATTTTTACGAACAAGTCTTGGTGGATTTTTGAACATTTCAATAAGATAATCAGTTTTCTTATCAATTGGTATAAAAATAATATGATTTCCTTCTTCTGCATCGATTATTGGATAAATATCCGTTGTTTTTATTTGTTCCTCAGCTGTTACACAAGATTTCATAATCATCACAACGCATTCTAAAAATTAAATGATATTAATAATATAAATATTTTAAAATCAATAGATAAATGATTAATATTGTGATTGTCAGATACTATTTTGGAAAGGCAACTCAATTTGAAATGCGATCTCATCTCAAAACAAATGGCAGAAAAATTGATAATTTATAATAAATAAATAAAGGGTTGATATATATATATGTGTGATTTCGTTTTTACATACTTGCAATGCTCTAACCTATTGCGATCGTGTGAAATTTTCAAAATTGAGTTTTCACTAGAAATATATGTTTTAAGCTCCACTGAGTGGGAAACACATTCACAATTTTCGAAAATGACAGTTTCTTAACTTAAATATAAAGATGGTTGGAAGACAAGTAAGTATCTACCTTGGTAGTGTGGGAATTGAACGAGAGTTATAAAAATTTGTCTCTAGAATTGAATATTAGATTATTTTTTTTCCTGCTATCGTATATTAAATTGGTTCTTAATTTATACGAATATAAAAAAATGTGAATAGGTGCATATACTGAGAATGAAATTAATTCAAGTCAAATACTTCCCAACTCTATATAATATATTCCGTTCAGTATAACCTCATACCTTCTGTATCCGGGATTTGTTATGATCATGTTTTCACGTATTGCCGCTAGATGTCGGGCTAATTAAAGTTGAATAATGTTACTTTTATACACTAGTGAGAGAAAGTAGTGTGTAACTCACTTGTGTGTGAAAGTTGAAGTTTTTTCACTAAAATTTAGTGTAATAATCGTCACATTTTTAGCTTGTTTGTTTTAACAGAATATCTTAAAAACGAAAAGTTGCAAGAAACTCAAAGTTGATATGCCGTTTAGGTACTTCCTGTCATCAGAAAGGAAAATTTCGAGCAAAATCCATCCAATCGGAGGTACGACTTTGGTGCCGCATGGTTCCCCCGTCCCCGGGTTTCTCGTGATTTTTCTCAAAAACGGCTACAAAGTTTTATTTGAAACAATTTCCAGGGAAAGTTGACTTTTTTGAAAGGTTCTGAGAGAACAGTAGCGTTGTTTTCCTCTGAAATACCACTTCAGGATAATATATGGTTTTACCTGTTACATAATATTAATATAATATTAAAAGCATTGATGGATTTCTAAATTTGAAGAAAATCGCAAGTGCAATTTTTACAGAATAAGTGTTTCGAGTTTGTTTTTTTGTTTTTTTTTTTTAATTTTCTGGAAACGGTTACAAATGATTTACTTTAAACTTGGTATGCTTGCTGCATAGATAAAAACATATCAATCATTGAAAATGTGGGGGGGGGTCCCCGCAATGCTGGATAACATCAGGTATTTTATCCGTCGTAGCACGCATATTAGTTTTGTTCAGTTAAAGTGAACTCTCTACACGAACTTAGTGAATTTGCTCTGACGATGGATGAAAATCCGAAACCGGTCAGGAACAAAACTAAATTTTTTTGAAAAAAAAAAAATAGTGTTTTTGACGGATATGGGGGGGGGGGGTCAGTTAGTTTAAATTTCATTTCGCACAAGCTTTGTTGGTTTTGCCATAGAAGGTACGGCCCACATAAGGCCGCTCAGGTATACAAGTAAAATTCCAACCACAATGATGTTTATAACCAACCATTGTAATGTTGCAATTTTAATGCGACTTTCTTTGATTAAATTGTATTAATTTGAGTAAGAGGAAGTCGTGTGAGTGTTTCACACCAGATTTTTTGTTTTATATCTAGACCATTTTCTAAAACCCATTTTTTCGCGCTTAGGGGGAGTTCAAAACGTGTACTTGCTGTGAAAATTCGATATAGAAATTTTGACTCATGGCAATACTTTCTCTTACCATCAGTAAGAAAAAGTAATGAAATAAATACAAACAATTACCTACCTATGTACAAGGTGTATCTCAGGAATGACATCATTTTCTTGATACTTTATTTTTTTTTAAACTCTAAGGGGACAGCAATCTAATTAAACATAACTCCAACAATTAACTGCTATCAAACGAGCAGTTTAAGAAGTATTTATATGTTATAAGCACAAACAATGGTGGCAAATACAATACGGGCTTACAAAGCATCTGGCCATTTAGTTAACATGTACTACAAGTAAATTTTAGCTCTTCATAAATACTAATAAACATTGATTTTTCAATCTATCACATTTTAGCTGAAGCAATGAAAATGGCAGCAATATGATGCGTATATAATTTCTCTTAAGGGAATAAAATAGAAATATAGGAAAATGAGTCTAATTCTGTAGATATAGGATTAATGGCCAATAAATTGATGTCAAATGGAGAATTTAAAAACACACCCTCTGACCCCAAAACTTTTCTAATGGACTTTCTCGGAAATTCCATAGTTCCATAGTTAGTGTAAAAAATTGAACAAAATCCATCGGTATTTTTATGGATAAAATTGTAGAACAACTGAAATAAATAACTTCGGTAAAAACGTACTTTCAGTCCAATCAATTTCCTTCAAACTCAAAATTTTGACATTTTTAATCTTAATTCCTTTCATTGTCTGTAGGGAGGGACCAAGCCCTATGCTATCCAAAGCCCTTCTGGGCCCATATATCTACCTTAAAGTTCGGAGCCTTCTCAGTGCACTGCCGGCCTCCGGACACTGTTCTTTAGCTACAGACAACACTGTCCATCACCGGACAGAGAGCTGTAAGAGGCTCCTAGGAAGAAAAAAGTCTAAGGGCAGCAGCTGGATTCGAACCCGGGTCCTCCGCGTTGCTAGTCCAGCGCGCTACCACTGAGCTAATCCCTTCCTTTGATGTTTGTATGTATAATAATCCAATCCTCGTTGCCACTGTTATATACTTAATTTATAATAAATAAAAGAATTGTATTTCAATGTTTATTACCACAATCATATTAATATATATATTGTCTGTTTAATTTTAACATATGAGCTTGTACCATATGATTTCAGGATTATATAAATATCATATCATCCTTTAGTTTGTATTTAATAAAGTTAATATAGTTAATTTTAATACAAATTAATATAATTAATTTGTACTTTGCATGTATAATTTTATCAAATGGAATAAAATAAAATTCTAGGTCGGTTTAAGAATTATTCTCTCTGTATTGCAGTTCTGAATACATCATCGTTTATGGAATTTGTAGCAACAAAATAACATAACATTAATATAGCCATTAACCACAAAAATTGTTTCAGAGATTTTTACCTGGCAGAAAGATTAAGAACAAGAGCCACAACTCTCAAGATTTTTTTTTCGCTCTTTTCGAATGGGAAGGAAAAGGTAAAGAGAATGCAGTAGCTTAAATTAAAATCAAATAAAGGCCATATTAAATTTCAAAAGATAGGGCTGTTTTGTTTTTTCCCCACCAATATATTGGCAATTTGAATCAAACATACGTAGTAATGTCAATAAGTTTGATTTTTCCAGCCCAGAATAATAGAATAAAAAAAACTGGGTAATGTAAAATAAAAATCTAAAAACACATAATAAATAAATAAATAAATAGAGATAAAAAAAAAAAATATAAAAATACGACCCTGCAGATATATCTGTTCATCTCTGACTGTGCAGGTGTTAAACATAATTCCCTAAAATTTTCTTCTCCCTAATCCGTCTTATTCCATCAATATAAGAGATTGGGAAAGGGACAAATCAATGGGAAGATACCACTATGAGAAGATAATGTAAGGCCATCAGAAGAAAATGTACATTTACTGTGGTACCAGATGCTTCAAGTTATTCTTAACGAACTTCATAGTAGAAGAAAAAATGAATTAAGGGAATTAGTAGCTTACTCTAGCTTGTATTGCAATACCTCTTTAGGAAATATTTTACTCATATAAAGGTAGATGAGTCTTGCTGCAAATCCATTTTGTAGGAAATGTGACTACACACTTAACGGTTTTCCAGTGTGGCACGGAATTTCTTTAACTGTACTTAGAATGACGTCAATCCTGTTTTTCATTAATGTGAGAGGTCTAATGTACGAGTTTAATACCGGGGACTACAATCGGTTCTTATAGCCTAAATGTTTTCTAGAATGAGGGTCCGATCAAATAGCGGTTGTTATTTGTTGGGTGGTTGGTTCCGCAGAGCTGGAAAGCATCAGAGATATTTTCCGTAATAGCCTGCCTGCTTCATTTTGTGATCATCGACCGGTTTCGGGCGTTCGCCCATCATCAGCAATGAACTGCAATGAAACATCTGAAATCCGAAATTTCGGAATTTTAAAGGGCTATAAGAAATGTTTTATTTTTTTATAGAATCTTTCTATTTTAAAACTGAAAAACCTTCGTCTTCGATATAACTTAATTAATTGATTCCTAGAATCATTAAATTTTGAATATCGCTAAGAAAGAATTCCAAAAATATACTATCATTTACAAAAAAAAAAAATCCAGTAATGAAAATATGTTGATGTAAAAACTTATTCTTTTAAATAATATTCATAACTTGACGGACGAGCTTAGAGTGTAAGGGTGTATATAAATTTGAACTGTACTGGAATGAATGAAAGATAGGTTAGGTTCTTTATGGCCCCAGGAATATCGAGCACTGGGGGGGGGGATTAGCACCTGTAAGTTAGGATTAGCTTAAATATTAAGTGCATTTCCATTATTTTGGGGCGTCACGCTCAGCGTTAAGGGCACCATTCAGGTTAGGGGCTTCTATACGGGCGGAAATGCGCGGAAAGGCCGCTGACCCAGAGTGCCTTTTTCAATTATATATATATAAGTTATATGGCGAAAACTACTGAATTGGCAGAAGATAAAGCACTGCTAATCCAAGCACTTAGAAAGGATATATAATGGACCTACGGCCAGAGTACGACAGTTCTTCTCCTACAATGTTCATCAACGTATAAAAGTTTACCAGTTCGTTACTCTGTCAGTTTGACCAAGTGAAGTGAGTACAGTTAGTGAACATAATTTGGGTAACCTCCTTGTACTTAGAATTTATTTGTAATTTGAAATATAATAATTGTTCTTAGTAAATTTAATAGATAATAAGAGGAAAGTGTTATAAATAATAATTGTAAAGAAATTTAATAAAATATATTTTTAAAAAGTAAGTTTCCGAGAGTGGTAATACAACTGGCGCAGTCGTTCGGACAGTTCTAAATGGTTTTAGTGCATATAAAATCGCTACTGTATCAACAGATCATAGAACTAACCTACCAATGAAAATTACTATTTGGCTAATGTAAGTAAGCAAACTCAATAATATTAACCAATTTGAAAACACTTATTAAAAAAAAATTTTTTTTGGTTAAGTTAAACTAGCTCCTAGATTATCTAAAATAATTTCTTTATTTTATTTTATATCTTAGTTCGACAAAATGGCTAGACAAGAACTAAAGAAGGAATACATTGACACAGACTTTTATGGGGAACCAGAATTACTTGCACGGTTTCTAGAAATAACGACAAAATTATGATACGATTTGGAATTATGATCCCAATGATTTCCAGAATGAGTATTTACAATCCTCAATTTTAGCAAACATTAAAGGTCCAGCCGCACTAATTGTACATAATTTAGAATATACTAAATTCGAACAATTGAAACACGTACTAATAAACACATACTCAGACAAAAGGGACGGTTATACACTAAACACAGAACTAGTTAGCTTAAAACAGGGAACTGACACACCATTAGAATTTTACCAAAAAATACATGGTATATTAAATTTAATGTTGAGTTACTTCAAAAATAAAAAAAACAGCCGCAGAAGCGCGCATATTAAGTGAATACGCGAGAGGGCTTGCTCTCCGTACATTATTGAGAGGACTACATGAACCCATAGGATCTATTATGAAAGCTAAACACCCTCAGGACTTAAATACAGAACTTTCCATGCTGACAAATGACTTTCAATACAAAGCCACAACACAATTTTTACAAAAATCCACTAACCAATTTAACCGTACAATGAATCCAAAACCTGTTAAAACCTTAAAACCTATCAACCCCAACAATTTAAACCAAGATTCAATTCCCAAAACAGAAAGATTAAACCCACCCAGAAACAATCAAGTCCCATAACAAACAATTAGAAGTCATTTTCCTCATAATCAACACTCCCAGCAACCGTTACCTACTCCTATGAGTATATCTACCAGAAATACTTCCGGCACAACTACCCAACATATAATCAGAACAACACTCAAAACGATGAAACTCAAAATAACGAAACACAAGTGGAACAAAAATTTTTTTTAGAGGGAGGCCCACCAGAAGAAAGGATTATATAATGAACCTAGCAACCGAAAGTAATGATTTACCTATATCGTAGAACCGACATCAGGACAAAAAATACTAATAGATACAGGAAGTGGCTCCGGGCGCTAATGACCATAGATGTTGACGCGCCTTAAATTAAAAAAAAAATATAACCCACAAGGAAATAAACATAGAACAAAGTAGAACAAACCATATGAACGAGGAAGAAAGACGAACAATTGAAGGCTTAATAGACGAATACAAAGACATTTTTTACACTAAACGTGAAAATTTAACGTTTACTAACAAAATAAAACATTGTATAAGAACCACAGACGAGACACCACTATACACTAAAACATACCGATACGTGGACGTACATAGAGAAGATATTGTCGTAGTGGTTGTAGGTCAGACTAGGAAATGAATAAGTAACACAATATCTACTAGACTCGTCTTTATTTTAACACTAATTTAAAACGCTTATTATAGTTCACTAAACTATTCACTTAACTACTAGCTCTATTAAAATATTCACTAGACTATTCACTTAACTAAACTAATTCTATTAAAATATTCACTAAACTATCCTAAACTGTCACAATAGTATCCACACTGTCACACTTGAATTATCACTGATGTAAACACGCTCGCAGATAGCCCTGCGTCCAAAGAACTCCTGTTGGACTGCACGCCGGCTCATTTATATACGCTGGGGTGGGCAGGCCTAGACCCTTCCACACGCATCTAGCCCGCCCTCGGCCAGTCGAGACACGTCCCCACTCCAACTCTACCGGGCGCCTGGCCGGTACTGGCCTAGACCCTTCCACAAGCATCTAGCCCGCCCTCGGCTAGTCGAGACACTTCCACGCACCTACTTGCCCCACTCCAACTCTACCGGGCGCCTGGCCCCAGCCGCCCTGAACCTCTCGCCTGCTTGCAACACTACCTCCTCCTTAAGACTGTTCCGTCCCGGAACTGGTATCCATAAGTGTGGTGACGGTAGGAGCAGCCTGCCCCACTGGTACGCCATCGGCAGTTTCCTTCGTGTTTTTCTTGGCCCACGGATTGAAGCAGCAAACCTGAATCGCGATGCCGGTGTGCTGGAATAGTACCTCGAGCATGTTCCTCACAATTCGCCAATCTAACCCGTCGAATCCGGATCCGAGCTTGGGTACGCTGAGCCTGGTGAGGTTGAGCCTCAGGAGATGGTCTCGCATGTTGAGCAAGCAGTTCCACAAGTTGAGATAGCTGGATTTCTCACCGGGGCGTGCCTTTGCGATTAGGTAAAACAGGTGTCGCCCATTCTGCTCCGAGTATAAGACACTTCCAACGGCCGGCTTCTGGTCTTCCATAATCTTGGGTCGGCCAAACCTCCTCTGGATTACTCTGCTCAGTCCCCTTGACATTAATATGTCCTGAGCAGCACAATGGGCCAGTGCGTGTTCTCTGGGTGATTCAACCAAGTCCAGCACAACTTCCGTCGTGACTCCATAACGAATCTCGTGACTGATGTCCTGTCGCTCCATGAACTCGTGGAATGTTGGCTCTTCGTTGGGTACTCTGCAAATTCGAATGTTCTGCTCATCGGGCGAGTCTCCCAGGTATGGTGCGAGCCGGTTGAAGTGAACCACACGTGGTTTGCCGTTCGGCCTCTTTCTTATGCGGTATATGACATCGTTGATCCGCTTGACAATCTCATACGGGCCATCCCAAGAGCGCTGCAGCTTCGGTGAAAAACCTCGACGTTTCTTAGGGTCGAACAACCACACAAGGTCCCCCGCTTGGTAACCCCCATCGCCAGCATTTATATCGTAACGGTCTTTCATCCTGTCACTTGCATCCTGAATAGATGACCGAACTCTGTCATGCATGGTGTCCATTCTTCTTCGGAGGTTCGACACATAGTCTTCCCCAGCCACTTCTTCATCCGGTCTGCATCCGAATTTCAGGTCACAGGGCAGTCTCAATTCTCGTCCAAACAATACTTTCCCAGGACTTAGGCCAGTTGTTTCGTGGACAGCGGAACGGTACGCCAACAAGAATAAAGGAAGATGCTGGTCCCAGTCTCGTTGATGATCGGAGACAACCTTAGACAAATGCTTTCCGATGGTTCTATTCATCCTTTCTACCATCCCATCAGACTGCGGGTGTAGTGCAGTTGTTCTCGTCTTCCTTATTCCCAGTATCTTGCACATGTCCTGGAACACCGTCGACTCAAAATTCCGCCCCTGGTCGGAGTGGAGTTCAAGGGGCACACCGAAACGGCTCACGAGCTCCTTGTCCAGCACATCTGCTACTGTTGACGCTTCTTGGTCGGGTAAAGCGTAGGCCTCCACCCATTTGCTGAAGTAGTCCATAGCCACCAAAATGTATTTGTTTCCCACATCTGTTCTCGGAAAAGACCTACGATGTCAACTGCAATCCTTTCGAAAGGGCTTCCGACGTTGTACTGCCTCATGGGTGCCTTCTTCCTTCGGTGGGGTCCGTTGGCCGTAGCACACACCACGCATTTCCTGCACCAGTCTTTTACATCGTCCTTGCAGTTAAGCCAGTAAAACCTCTGCCTAATCTTGTCCAGTGTCTTCCGAACACCCAAGTGTCCGCCAGATGTTCCGTCATGGAGTAACTTTAATATCTCAGGTATCCGCTTCGTTGGTGCCACTATCTGAAGTCGGTTCGACGTTCCGTCTTCACTCTCCAGGACTCTTTTCAGAAGACCATCTTGCAGGAGTAAGGAGTCCCACTGAGCCCAATATGACTTCAGCCTGCGAGAGAGATGAGCAATTTCCTCCCAGGTCGGCCTGTTTCCTTCTCTCTTCCATTTCAGCAACTTGTTTAGGTCTGGATCTTCTTCTTGCTCCTTGCGGATCTCAGTGATCTGCCAGTTGTCATCGGTGACAGTAACCCTGCAAGCCGTTGCCGCAGTCTCCTCCAGTCGACTGCAGTGTCTACATTCTTCCTGGCAGGGTCTTCTTGACAGGGCATCGGCATTTCGGTGGTTCAGTCCAGCACGGTGTTCAGTGGTGAAATCATATTCCTGTAACCTTTCGATCCATCGTGCAACTTGTCCCTCCGGGTTCTTGAATTGGAGCAACCACAACAGCGCAGCATGGTCAGTCCTCAGGAGAAAGCTTCGTCCATACAAGTACTTATGAAAGTGTTCAATTGACTTGACCACGGCCAGTAGTTCCCTGCGTGTCACACAGTAGTTGCGTTCTGGCTTTGACAGGGTCTTGCTGAAGTACCCGATCACTCTCTCCTGCCCATCCTGGAGCTGGGATAAGACACTTCCAATGCCCACGTTACTAGCATCCGTGTCTAGTATGAACTTCCCTTCGGGCCGGGGATAACTGAGTACTGGGGCCGCCATCAGTGTCCTCTTCAGTTCCTCGAACGCGCGCTGGCAAGAGTCATCCCAGACGAAGTTGCGTCCTTCTTCTGTCAGCCGAGTAAGAGGCTTGGCGATGTTGGCAAACCCTGGAACAAACCTGCGATAGTAGGTGCAGAGCCCAAGAAAGCTTCTTACCTCGTGCTTGTCCTTAGGGGTTGGCCACTCCTTTACAGCATTTGTCTTCTGCGGGTCCACAGAGACACCTTCTCCTGAAACAACGTGGCCAAGGAAGTGGACCTTCTTCTGCAGCAGGTTACATTTCTTGAGGTTGAGTTTAAGGTTGGCTGCTCGTAGACGCAAGAACACTTGTTCCAAGTTCTTCAGATGTTCTGTGAACGATTTACCCAAGACGATGACGTCATCCAAGTAGACCAGGCAGGTTTCCCAAGCCATTCCTCGCAGGACATTGTCCATCAGACGCTCGAACGTGGCTGGAGCATTACACAGCCCAAACGGCATTACCTTGAACTGCCACAAACCTGAGCCGATAGAGAAAGCTGTCTTCTCCTTATCCTCGGGGTGTAATCCCACCTGCCAATATCCGCTCTTCAGGTCCAAGGTGGAAAAGATGTTGCAGCCAACCAAAGTGTCAAGCGTGTCATCAATCCGGGCTAGGGGGTAACGGTCCTTCTTCGTCACGTTGTTGAGTTGACGATAGTCGACACAGAAGCGAGAAGAGCCATCCTTCTTTTTCACCAGCACTACGGGAGATACCCATGGGCTCTTCGATGGTTCAATCACCCCGTCCTCTGCCATGTCACGGATGATTTGCTCGGCCTCTTCACGTTTGGCCAGGGGCAGTCTTCTAGGTGTTTGGCGAATAGGTCTTGCGTCGCCAGTATCAATACGGTGTTGTACGACGCTGGTTCTTCCTTTGGAGCCCCCTCCCTGCTCAAAGACGTCTTGGTATCAGTGCAGCAAGCCTGTAACTTCCGCACGTTGGTCTACAGTAAGGTCCTTACACACCTGCTGAACGAAGTCTTCAAATTCTTTCGATGACCGTTGCGGCTGCGTAGTGGCGTGTCGAGCTTGTCTAACAACCGAAGCTACGGGTGAACAATATCCCAGATGGCACCCTTTCTTGATGGTAATTGGGTAGTCATTGATGTTCATGAGCCGTACCGGGACTGCTTTTCCTGTGTGGACTAGGCTCTTCGCCACCAGGACATTTCTCCCTGCCCCATTGTTAAATAACAACGGTTCCAACATCGCTATGCGGCCTTCTGGAACCACTCGATCCAAGCTGGCGAGTACCATCACCTCACTTCGTCCCTCGATAGTTGTGTCCTCAGTCGAGACGACGCGTGCCGACATATCCTCACGTCCTTGGAGTACAACTTCTTCGTGTCCTATCTTGATCACGCCGTTTTGTAAATCCAGTTTAAAACCGTATTTGATCATAATGTCCATTCCGATGATGACTTCTTCTTCTATATTGGCCACTAGCACCTGGTGTTCGAAGCTGATACCCCCGATACGGAAGTTGGCAACTGTTTCACCGTGGGTTGTTACCGAAGCTCCCGTTGCCGTTCGTAGCACCCACCTGGTTGGCCCTATGCGACTATTCGGGGCGACGGCTTCGGGTTTCAGAATAGTCATCGTCGCTCCAGTGTCCAGCAATAGTCTTCTGTTCCTGCCATTCACTTCACCATCCAAAAAAATGCTGTTCGCCGTACATCCCAGAGATGCGACGGTTGCGTGATGTTCCGGGGCCTCGGTAATACGGATCGACGGTTGCCCCTTCCCGCCAACCCTTTTTAGTTTTCCGGCGACTTCCTGGGTTTCTGAGGCTTAGGACAACGGCTTCTCAGATGTCCTAGTCCTCCACAGTTCCAGCAGCGGACTTCACGTTTCTCGGTCTTTAGCGCGTCGAGAACCTTCTGCACAATGTCTTCCAGTGCTGGCAAACGTGGTTCTTCCGTGGTGCCTTCCACAGAACGGA
>JAAEAF010007499.1:0-37134 GCA_011037195.1 Triatoma infestans | reverse complement strand
AATTTATCGATTTTCACCGGAAGATATCGATAACATTCGAAGTTAAAAGAAAGAAAAAAAAAACCATCGCTTCAAAAATTATAACGACTTATAAAGTGATTTTATGAAATAACTAACCAATTATTGAAATACATATAGAAATTTTTAAATTTTTGTTCTTATTTAGGTCAGATTATAAACAAGAATTTCTGTTTAAGTCACGAAATATATTGAATATAAAAATAAAACTGCGGGGGAGTGTATATGTGTGCGATATCAGATCAAACATTTATATAGATATGTATATATACTCTTGAATGAGAGATTATTTGGGAAATAATTCAATGGAATTCTAAATTTGTGTTAATAGTAAATGTCGAGGTTAAATAACATTTTGTTCAGCAAACTCTACGCACTAGTCAAAAATATATCTATTCATTATTATTGTCAGAAATAATAATAATAATAATATTGAATTACACTTATATTGAGGATTGTAGACAGTAAAAACTTCTCAATTGTTCTTTTTTCGTCTGGAGACTTTTCGACCCTAGTTGGTCATCTCATCAGTCTAGTCCTGGACATTGTTATACTACGGTTTTTTTTTTTGCAGGGAGTTTGGTTCAGGCATTACGTTTCAAGATTGATAGTAAATATCAAATGGTAATTTTTGTGTAGAATATAAACTATTTACTATTATTTCAAATCTTTTTCTAGAAAAATTGACAAATTGACGGATTTCGTCAAAAGTACATTACCTTTCTTTTGATCGATTACAATGCATTAAATGCATTACTAGAATTCCTAATTAAAAAATCCAATTAACTGATTGTATGACTTTAAAAAATAGTTTTTTTTACTTTCTCTTACTCTCCAACTAAGACGGAGTAAGTATTGTAATCGTGTCAAATTTTCGATATTGAGTTTTCACCGGAAATATCCATTTTGAGGTCCCCTGAGTTCAAAATGTGGTTTTTAGCAAATGGTCTGTGTGTGTGTGTGTGTGTGAACAGGGTGTATGTTGTTGAACAGCCACAGTCTCAAAAACGAAAAATCGGCGAAAAGTTCAAAACTTGATATCCCCGTTAGGTGTCACCTTGGGATCCGACAGTGGGTCATCTGGCAAATTCCCTCAACCGGAAGGACCACTTTACTGATTTTTTTTTTTTTCTTTTTTGCGATCTTTCTCAAAAATGGCTCCGAACCGATGTTCTGAAACATCTTGTATATGAAACTACACATACAAAGAGCTATAATATTTATTTGAACATTCTCCAGAAAAATTCATTTGTAAGGGCACAGTTTGGAGGGAGATGGCTCTTAGTGAGGTGTTCCTCTAAGTTCATTGCAGGTTATTATACAATTCTTATTTTAAATCATATTAATTACAATTAAATATGTGGTTGAAATTCCGAGTTTGAAAAAAAAAAAATTCGGATGACCGGAATGCGTTTTTACTGAAATGTATTTTTCAGTTTTCTGGTATTTTTTTCTCGAAAACAGCTCCAACGAAAAAAAAAGTAGGAATGTGAACTATACATATCAAGAGCTAAAACTTTTATTTGAAACATTTCTCGTCATAATGTCATTTAAGGGGGCTTTTGGGGGTGGGGGAGGAGTTATGTTTTTCTCTAAACTGCTATACAATTCTATCATCCAAACAAAATTAAGTAGAAATAAATAGACGGCCAAAATTCCGAGTCTCAAGAAAATTAGTAAACCGGAAGTGCGTTTTTAATGAACAGTTTTTTTTTCTTCAGTTTTCTCCATAAAAACACCGTCGAATTTCATTCAATTTGGTACACAAACTATAAAATTTGTCAATCACAATTTTGAAAACTGAAGTAAGAGGAAGTTGTGTGAGTGTTTCACACGAGATTTATTTAATTTTTATTTTCCTTATTTGAGGAAAAATTTTACTGGAAACTTGGTATTAGATAGGTTCTAGGAGAGCAAAGAATTAAAAACTTTATATTGCACAACCAGAGTAGTTCTGGGCTACAAGGTACGCGTTGTTATGCGGCTTGCAATGTAGAGCCATATGCAGTACCTGTTTCCTAAAACCAATATATGTAATGTTGCTAATGTAAACATGTAATAGTTGTGGCAAGAGAAATGCAGTCTGACTGTCCCACAGATTTTTTACTTCGTCTCACCATCTTGCCAGATTTTCGAAATTAAGTTTTCGGAAATTTATGTTTTGAGGTCACGTAAATATGAGAAAAATGTTTTTTGGCCAATGGTCTGTATGTGTGTGTGTGTGTGTGTGTGTGTGTGTATGGGCATGTGTGGTGCGTATGTTTCAATAGAATATCTCAAAAACGAAAAGTTACAGAGAGCTCAAAAAAACTTAGTACTACCACCGCATCAGCCACGAAGATTTCGGGCAAAATCCATCAACCGGAAATCTGACTTTACTGAATGGTTTTTTTTTTTTTTTTTAGTTTTTCTTCATTTTCTGGAAAACGGCTTCAATAATTTTCTTTAAACTTCGTATACTATCTATTATACACATTGTTGCCTATTACTTTTATTTTCTCCAGGAAGATTTGATTTTTTTTTGGGGGGTGGTGCCTCTAAAGTATTACTTCAGTATAATATATGGTTTTAGCATCTACATAATATTAATATATTATTGAATGTATTGATAGAATTCCAAATTTTAAGAAAATAGGTTTTAAGCCACTTTTTTGAGTAGGTTTTAAGTTTTGGGGGGGGGATTTTCTCAGAAAAGACTATAACCATTTCCATTAAACTTGGTGTTACGTTAACTTTATAGACAAAATCATATTATTTATTTATTTTTAGATAAAAAGAAATTATTTTTGGATAGGTAGTTGTGCGGAATTTGTGGCATTAATTACAAATTTTATAATACGTAGTTGGTTCACTGTTTTTTAGAGTGCTCATACTGGACCTTAATATAATCATCACTTCTCCAATCAAGATTGGTACTTATCCCCCGCCACCTCTATATTTATGGTAAGACAAATATGTAAAATTTGAGTTAAAAGAAAATTTGTCATTGTTTTACATAATTGTATTAACAGGAAGTAAGAGAAAGTCGTGTGAGTGATTCACACCAGATTTAAAAAAAAAAAAAAAAATTATTAAACGAATGATCGTAATTCCTAACTCAGGATTACCACTTCCCCTAAATAAATCACCGATATTATGTATTGTAAAAGAAAATCAATCCACACCTTCTTTTACAACTGCCTACTATATTCATGCTATAAATTGAAATAATTTACTTCGAAATATCAACAGTACTTCCTGAAAAATTTGTATAAAACATTGAATAAATGTTAACTTGTATGTGATTTATAATAAAGTGAGAAAAGAAAAAGCAGTTTTCAATTTACTTGTCGTGGTATTTAATTTATAAAAAAAAAAAAAAAAAAAAAAATCATATGTAAGTAAATAACGGTATTTTGATTAATGAAACATAACATAAACATGTTCCATAAAGGAAAATAGACCTAAGGTTTTTACATAAAAAAGAATTTCTTTATGAATTACACGTCACCCTATCTGTTCGCCTGTTGCAATCTCTCGTGAGATAATAGGCGTATTAGTTGTTTGTTACATTACTAACCGGTCATAACTGTTTTTTTGTTTTTTTTTTAAGAACATTTGCATAGAATAGGTGTATTCAAGTGTCCAATAACGCAACATCGATAATGAGTGAAATCTCTTAATATTTTTGGCTAAAAAAAAACAACAACAACAAAAACAGGAATAAATGAAACATTTTGTTTTTAATTGGGATTCAGAGAATTGAGTTTAATTGAGTTAATTGAGAATGATCACTATTGGCTTCAAGAAGAAGAAGAAAAATAAATGTTTGATGTGAAGCAATCACATGACTTTACCTTTACAATTCTACGTATTTGACCAATTTTCTATAAACTACGAATTTTTACTTTCTCTTACTCCTTAGTAAGAAAAAATATTGCGATCGGGTCAGTTTTTACCGGAAGCTCAACAAAACAAACGTCATATCCGGTCAGTTATGAACAAGATATATTTTCCATGATAGCCTGCTTCTTTTTGGTAGTCATCGATCGGTTTCGGACGTTCGCCCACCATCAGGATGGTTTTGTCAAAACAATGTGATAATATAGACTTATACAGAGGAAATTTAGTTTGATACACTCCGGACTTGATGATGAGCGAACGCCCCTTAACCGGTCGATGACCACGAAAAGAAGCAGGCTATCTTGGAAAATATCTCTGATGCTTTCCAGCTCTGCGCACCCAGCCACAACAGACATATCTATCAGTAATGTAACTTATGTTAAGTGTATCGGCCACTAAATATTTCAGATAAAAGTGATAGATTTATAAATGTGCACTTTGCATTTCAACTGAAAAAAAACAAAAAAATAACTGGACCCGCCGAGAAAATTCCAAGAATTCTAAATCTATTCTCCCTTAAGTTAACCTCCATTAACAGACTTCCTTCAATGCTAACAATACAGTAGATGAGGACACTATTATGTAATGTAAAGTGATAGAATCTTATGTTGTCCTGAAGTAACACTTTATTGAAAAGCTTACATTTTACAGGTACTCTCAGAATCTTTCTAAAGTCACGTTTTTTTTAGGGGGGAAAAAAAGTAAAAAAGTGATAAATCTTTAGATGTGTGCGAAATTTAAAGGAAAACGTTGGAGCCATCATCCCTTACGATACAACCTAGTTGGCGGATGTCTAAACGAATATTTCGTTTGAGCTAAGATCTTTCGTTGCTCTGAAGGAAAAAGAGAGAGAGAGAGAGACTGTGAGAGCTTCCGGTTGCTTTTAATTAATGTTGGTAACGGAGGAAATAAATGTTGGTAATTTATGAAGAATTCTTTTTTAGGGTATCCCACTGAATTAACGAGTTCAAAATTGAATTTATTTAGGTTTTTGAAGTCATAGGTAGTAGTAATGAATCACTGGGCAGAGTTAAATTTCCTATCAAGACTCCTTCAAATTATTAATAAAATTACTCTACTTTGTACTTTTCCCGGTTTTCCCAATGTTTGGGTTAGCGTCAGGTCACTCCTTCTCTCCAAAATTCCCGATCCAGCCAGTCATCTTCTGCTCAATATCTTCCTTCCATCTTCTCGCTGGTCTACCTCTTTTCCTGATTCCTGAAGGATCCATCTTGCTCTCACCATTTCTGGCCACCTTCCATTTCCGGCATTCTTCTGAGGTGCACATACCGTATCAATTTTAAATAGATCCCTTCGATGATGGAATAGAAAACTCATTTCTTATTCCCCTTGGAAAAGAACTTATTCCATAGCACTAGTTGAAGCATTCTCACTGCTTTGCGTGCCTGTTCACTTCTCTTTTTGATTTCTTCTTCACATCCTTTCGCTTCTTCCAAAACTGAACCCAGATGTAGTAGATATAAATCGTAATAGTAGTGTAGATAGTAAATACCTAACCGACCAACCACCTTTGCTCACTTATAGTTTGTAGGGTAATTTCTGTGGATCGTATTCCGTCTTAACTTCCATAACACTCGCCATGCCTCTCTTGATTTATTGTACCTCAAATTAATAAAATTAAAATTAAAATTACCTTTTGACAGATAAGAAATAATAGTTGTGTGAGATCTTTAAAACGGTCCATTCCGGTATTACGGAATGTAATATACAAGTATTAACAAATGTATCAATTACGAAATAAAGGAATTCATGATACTATTATACGATCACCTGTTTTTTTTAATACGAACACCCAAGTATTTATAATGTTAAAACCATTCTTATAGTGTTAGATTGATGGTGACCTATATTACATGCAAGAATAAATTTATAATACGTAATAAATTTTATTTATTCATCAAACTTCTGTTTTGTTTAATACATGACTGATTTTATTTATATAATGCAATTTAACGGGGTAATAACGTAATATAGTTAAAATAGCACATATAAAGTAATAAAAACATAATTAAAAATATGACAACGAAAGAGGAAGTAACAGAAAAAACATATTTATGTATTTTTTTAAATTTATTACTTGACTTAAATAAAAATTAGCTATTAGTATTTTAGATTTATTTATAGTTTTTTGTCCTTTATTTAAATTATTATATTTATAATTTTGAAAGTTTTCTTTCGATTTCATAATATCTAATCTGTCTAATTCAGTCAGCATCGTGTTGGATAATATTAATAATAAAAGTAATTAGAGTTTGGTGGAAATTATAGCTATTAAATATTTTATATTTCCTATACGGAAACAATAGTATATTATTTATATGGCAGTGAAAAAAATTATTAAACCTAAATTCTTGCGATCGTATCATTTCTTTTTTTCGAAATTGAGTTTTCACCGGAAATACATGTTTTGAGTTTTCCTAAATATGAAAATTATTTTTTTTTAGAAATTGATCTCTATGAATGCATGGTCACCATAACGAGAAACGAGAAACTTTTACAGAAAGCTGAAACTAGATATTTCGTCTAGGTGCTACTAGTGGGACGCGATAATAAGATTTTGGTGGGAGTCAGTATGTACCATTTCGCTGAATAGATTATTTTTTTGTCCAGTTTTTACGGAAATGGCTGAAATGATTTTCACTTTTTTCTTGCCCCCCTAGTAAGAAGAGGAAGAAGTCTTGCGATCACAATATTCAAAATTGTGTATTCACCGGAAATACACATATTTTAAGATCTGCTAAGTACGAAAAGCTGTTTTTTAGCTAATATTCTTTATGTGTGTGTATAGGATGTGAACAATAAAATATCGACGAACGAGTTACCACCACGTTTAGGTACCATCTCCAACATCCTGACTGTACTAAATGTTTTTGTTTTCTCAATTTTTTCGTGATTTTCTCGTAAACAACAACAAACTATCTTTTTTTAAACTTCGCGTATTATCTGCGTAAATAAATTACTATCACTTTTATTTGAACCGGAAAAATGTGTTGTTTTTTTTGCGGGCTTCCGAGGGAAGAGTAGTGTTAACTTTTCCTCTAATTTTCCCATTTCAGTAGAATATATGGTTTTATCACATATATAATATTAATATACATTAGAAGTATTGATAGAATTCCAAGTTTGAAGAACATCGGTTAACCAGAAATGCGACTTCAGAATATAGGCTTTTGAGATCTTTTTTTGTTGAAAATTTCTTGGAAACGTCTAGGTGAAAGCGGTTAAGGAACGATTTTCTTTAAATTTGGTATGCTATCACTTTTACCAGAAACCATTTTTGGGGAAATTCATTTCAGGGAGTTTTGGAGAAGGGATGACGTCAGACTTTCCTCTAAGATGCAATTTCTGTATTTTTTATGATTCTTTCCTCTATTTAAATATTAATAAGAATTAAATTGTTGCCCTAATTTTCGAGTTCCGGGAAAAATCGGACCTTTTTTTTTCAGTTTTCTGAGATGTTTTTTAGAATGAGCCTGATGAGTATCTAAATTTGATTCACTAATTTACCTTGATAAACTATTAATGTATTGAATAATAGGTAGAAATATTAATTATAAAAAGGCAAAATTGACAATAATTTAGATTTGTAATGGGAATGATGAGAATTGAAGAGTAAAGAAAAGAAATTTTATTCACGGTATAATTACAACAAGATAGAAATACTACCGCAAGTATTTTACTCTATATTTAAGTAGCGAATAACGCTTAAGACTTTAGAGAGGCGCGATCACACTTGTTGATAGATTGGTGAACATGCTGTATATCTGGTAGATGATTCTTCTGTTTGCAATGCTTGAAGAATGTTTAGGATTTGATGGAAACCTGCTGAATATTTGTTTAAGACTGACTACAACAGCAATCCAAAAGTGGACCTTTTATCTGATTCACACTTCCTGTTTCTCTAGTTTTGCTAGGGAGCAGAGAAAGACATGTTTTTAGTGTTCCCCAGGGATGTGATGTTGGAAATAATTGTAGCAGAATGGCGAGTGACGTGTAGTGGGGTGAAGTGTTGCCGATTATATGTTTTTGACATCTTCAATTAAAATACTTCAATGGGATTATTGCTGTCGATAAAAAAATAGGTATACGACGATGATTGTTCCATACAGTGATGTTTTTATTCCTTATTCGTTATTTTAATCCATGTAGCTATTTTTTTTATTCGCTGTCCCCTAAGCTCATGCAAATTCTTTATTCCTTAACACCTACCAACTTTACGAGTTCATGCTTGTAACTATGCATCCAGGTTCCTGTTTATGAGGTTAACTTCACGATCCTGTATACCTCCCGGAGAGTAGTACTCCCTAAAGGGGCAAACAAAGCGCCTCCGCACATCATCATAATCATCAGCTGCTGTACAACTAAATTTTGAGTCTTGGCCTGCTCATTAAGACATTAGCATTCTTGTCTGTCTTGTGCGGATAGTCTTCAATTGCGAGTTCCTAGCAGGCAGCACTTGGGACATCATATGTCACATTATCCAGCCATCGCAGCTTGTTGGGTCTAACCCACTCTTATTGTTTCATGCAGCTGAATACCTGTTGCCCTTTTTTTTGAGATCTCACGCTACTTCATCCGGTCCGCCGAAGCCTTCCCAGTTGTTTAATATATTTCTTGACATCCATATACTTAAATAATTTGTAAAGCTCCTGGTTAAAAACCAACATAGACTACTTATAAGATAACTTATCCTCATGTTCATATGTTTGGGATTTATTAACCCTCCTAGAAGTTTTTTATTGCCCGATGCCCATATTGCTTAGGGAATGAGATCTAATAATTGACTTTCTACCGTATATTTAGCAGCTATAATATTATTTGCAAAGTCATTATCAACTATTTTTACCCAGTGTATGAAATTGTCATTTCGTCCAACTTATTGTCAATTAAATAAAATACAATTAAAATAAAAATAGTAATAAATTAGCTCACCTTAATATGTGCGGTAAAGACATTTTGGCAGCATATTAACAGTAGGTAACGCCACATTTTACTGTAACAAAAAATGCAACTTATAATTATTTTTATTATCAAGTGATTAATAATAAAAAAATAAAAAAATCATAAGTTATAAAAATTAATTGATAAGTATTATGATTAAAATAATACCGATAATAATACAAACAATATAGTAGAGCGATAGTAAAACATAAAAACAAAACAAAAAAACGTGTTGTTAATGTCCCTGAGTTGTCCATGTTTCAAGGGGAATACTAAATAGATGTGAATATAATAAATGAAGTGAATGAAATCGATGGAAATTATCTATTAAAGTGTATACTAATATTAATAGACCATCTGGATTTTATAATATGATTAGACTATAAATATTTTTAATTTTGATTTAGTAAGCACTGGAGTAAGATCAGCTGGTTAAGAAATCAATCACTAGTAAATATCTATTTAGTTAACCTCAAGTATTTATGGCATGAAATACAAAGCATTTCGTGCTTAGTAGTTTATTCATTATTAAAAAATTATGATGGGCAACTTTTCTGTTTTTTTTTTTTGTTTTTCTTAATTAACTCTCAAATTTATCTGTTCGTGATGACTTTCAAACTTATTATTATCTTTCTTTGTTAAACTTCACTATTCTTATAGCTTTATTAAGCTCCTGCCAGAAAGTTTATACTTAACTACTGGTGCATTAGCTCCCTCTATATAGAAGATTTATTAGCTACTTTTTTAGGTTGCTACAGGTCTCCCAACCTAACAATACGAACTTCACAATTTTCAACTCTGCAGCAAAACTATTTGCATTTAACGTGTTCATAGGTAAACTATAGCTCACGATGCAACATACATTCCCACTTAAAAATGCTTAAAAATTCTTGCACACTTTTGTGAAAGGTGTTAGCCTCTTTTTTTTTTTCTTTTTTTTTTGGAAATCAATGTACCCACCTAATGCTTTCCTCAAAAATTCTGGTGGTTAACCTCACATGACTTTCTCTTAACTCCAATGAAATCAATTTAATCAACATAATTATTTGAAATTGCAACGTTTCCAATGTTTAATTGGGTTGGTCATAAAAAAAGATGCTAGGCGTTTTACTTGCATACTTGAGCGGACTTAAGTAAAGCACCCTATGTCATAACCAACGAAGCTTCTGCAAATTTAAATTTAAACCTAACTAACAGTTCACCAACACCTCTCTAAAATCAATTTTTTTGGGGGGAAATTGTTTCAAATAAAAGTGGTAGATATTTCAGTAGATATAATGATAGTAGATAGATATAAATATAGTATTAAATCAAGGATTAACTTGGGTAGGTGGGCAATTCCTATATTAAAACAATTAAAACAGAACAATTAAGTTCTATGGGATAAACAGGTTACATACAGCCAACAAGAATTTTTAATACAATAATCAGGAGCATCATAACCTATGGCTCAGAAGTTTAGACGGTTCCATCAAAACTGAAGGCAAAATTATTGGTGTCAGAGATGGACTTTTGGCAAAGAAAAAAAATCCGTAATGAAGTGGTGAAGAGAAAAATGAAAGTCCAGAACTCAATTGTAGAATTTATAGAAATGAGACAATTAATATGGTATGACCATATAGAAATAATGGTAGGGGAAAGATTGCCAAAGAAAATTATGGACTGGATGTCGCCTGGGAGAAGGAAAAAGGGTAGACCAGCTATTACTTGGAGGCAAGAAGTCCAAAATATTATGCGAGAATGGAATATAGAAGAGCACATGGGAAAAGGAAAGAAGAATAGACAAAAAGATAAAAGAAATGAAATTTTAGGTACCGGAAAATGTAATATTCTACATTGTCAACCCGGAAAAAAATATAAGTACAGGTAGATTAAAAAAAAAAAAATCATTGAAGCCATCATTGGTCGAGAAAAATCACGGAAAATTGGAAAAAAAAAATATATATATCAATCAGTAAAGTCGCACTTCCGGTTGATGGATTTTGACTGAAATCTTCGTCAGTTACAGTACCAAATACCTAAACGGAATACCAAGATTTTTCGGCGATTTTTCGTTTTTGAGATATTTTGTTAAAAAATACACACTTACATAAACATGCAGATCATTCGCTAAAAAATTTTTTGTTTTCATACTCAGGGGACTTCAAAACATATATTTCCGATGAAATATTGATACACGATTTGACACGATCGCAATACTTCCTCTTCTACTAGGTTTAAGAAAAAGGCGTGTGAGTGTGGTTCACAGTAGATTTTTCTAAATTTTTTTTGTTCATATAAATGATTCAGTTAATTAGCATGTATTATAAAGGAATGTCAGCAAACTTTGATAGCTCTTTGAACGTTAAATGGTCACTTCTATGGTAGGGGGTTCAAAAAAGTGTGGATGTCTTATATGTTCCACACAGAATACTGTATCAGGATTTCTTACTTAGCAATCACCAACTTCGTTTACCATTACAAAAATTGTTACAACAATAATTACTTAAGTATTTTTATGAAATTCATTACCCCCCTAACCATGACTAAACTCTCTTTGTCTAGTTCTGTTTGTCTATCTAGTCAGACAGATATATAATAGTAACAATATCTAGTTAGAAACGGATGGCTAGTTAAATTTATTTAATCAACCGTTATCTCATTTTTCACGCACGTAGCACCCCCTCCATCAAATTAACAAAAAACCAAATAGCAACAATTTCAACGAAGTAAACTGATCATTGAATTGAAATAACAACAACAACCAAAGAAATGTACCAATTGGAACTAAATAAAAAGGTCATACGGTTTGAATTGAGTTGATTCATACATTAATTGTTAAAATTAATTGAATTTGACGATTATCGACATTACAAATTGAACAAATGTCTTAAACGGCATTACTTCAAGTATTGCGAAATACTAATCGACTTTCTCTTGGTACAATTTGCACAGTTATAGTTGATAATTACTACTAAATGTTTAATTTGTTTTAATATTAGAAGATTAGGGGTGTAATGGCAAGAGAGAGAATACAAGCCCGACCGAGAGAAAAACAGACTCTCTCTGGTACTCTCTGACTTATTTACAGATTCTCCCCACTCTAGCCTGCTTAAGTCAGAGTGTACCAGAGAGAGTCTGTTTTTCTCTCTGGTGCTCTCTGACTTAAGCAGGCTAGAGAGGGGAGAACCTGTATATAAGTCAGTAAGAGATCTAGACATCAATCTATCAGATTCAACAATATACATCACATCGTGTTATAACACTACTCTAAACCTTTATTCTATAAAATCATTACAAGTCTAGTGCAGTTTGTGTAAAGTTATAGCTATATTATAACAGTGTCTCCAATTTCTCTCCTCATCTACTCCATTATAGGGGGGGGAGGCTCATATAATGTCACTTTTAAAGGAGGTGTAATGCCTCGGTCTCCCCCACCACAGAGTAACCCTAAACATATAAAATGACAGTTTCTTTAATTTTCCATTTTCGCTCATTTATCCGAGCATAAATAATATAGAAGTGATAGGGACTGCAAGTGCCACCTTACGAACCGAGGCGATAGAGAAGTAACTCTATTATATTATTTGTTACTGGATTACATACGTAGAGTGCGCCAATAATATTGAACGAACATATTTGAATTTTAACATCTCAGATTCCCAGAACCAGCTAAAAACAACAAATAAATGCAATAAGTTTATTTCATATATCTATGCAATTAGTATTCCAAGTTTAAGAGAAATCATTATAGTAGTTTTTGAAAAAATTCCAGAATCCTCAAGAACCTGTTTTGTAAAATCGCATTTCCAATTTCACCAAATTTTGAATTCTATTATTATTTCTAATGTATGTTAATATTATATATAGATGGCAGAACCGTACATTGTACTGAAGTATTACTTTAAAGGAAAGCTCCTATATTCTACTTCCCCCTTCCCAGAACACCTCCCCAAAATCCATTTTCCCGAAAAACGTTTCAAATAAAAGTGATATAGATACGTATCCGAAGTTTAAAGAGAATTGTTGGAGCTGTTTTCAAGAATATCGCGAATAAACTGCAAATACTCTTCAGTGAAATCGCACTTTCAGTCAATGGATTTTGCATGAAGCTTTCGTGTCAGTGATAGTTCAACAGAATATTAAGTTTGAATTTCCAGTAATTTTTCGTTTTTTGTGATATTTTGTTCACACACACACTGATTTTGCTGATGGAATTACGATAATACAGATATAATAACGTATTTTATATATGGGTTTTTATAGATTCTAATGCATTTAGCGCGTGTAATTAGAAAGATTGATGTAAAATATAAAAAAGCCCATAGAAGTAAACAAGATATTTAATTACATTTTTATCAAATGACCTTGATCATTAATATTAATAAAAATAAAAGCATAAAATAATTATAATAATATAATAATTATATATTTTAGTGTAATCAATAATAATACATTTTATTAAATAAATATATTTTTTATTATTATTATAATATTTAATTAATTAACAATATATGAATACACACACAAGGATAACAATGTAATAAAACTTATTGTTCAATGAATCAAGGAGAAAGTGGTGACGATTATCGTCTCTAATGTTTATATGTATACAAAGTTAGCATCTATATATGAATATATATAATTTCCCACCAGTGTATATATCTAAGTGCGGGAACTAAATAAATATATAAATATAAAAAAAACTATATACTATAAAAGAGAAATTAAAACAGTAATGTGAGAATCAAGTTGGCGCGCATGGGAAAATTTTTTATTTTTATTTTTGTTTAACATGCAAAACATCTGAATATTTGTTTTAATTCTTTTTTAATATATTTTTACATTAAAAATATTGAAAAAAATTAAATTTTAAGAAATAAAATAAATGTCACAAGAAGTAATTCACTAGTCTGCCTTCTTCAAACACGACATTGTGTTAAAAAAAAAAAATTTGGTATGAAACACTCATACGACTATCTCCTACTGCGAAATAGCAAATTTTCTTCGCTCTCAGTTGACAGAATTGTGTGGCACATTGTTGAACTGAAAATAGCACATTAGAGGAAAACGCGCCTCCTCAAAAGTCCACACTTAAATGAATTTTACCAGCCAAAATGTTTCAAATAAAAGTTGAAGCTGTTTGTATGTTTAGTTGATATAACGTATAATCTTTGGAGCCGTTTTAGAGGAAAATAGCAGAAAACTGAAAACTACTTCCAGTAATGCGCACTTCCGGTCATCCGATTTTCTTCAAACTGTCCGGTGATGGGGTGTGGGACGAGAGAACATTGCCGCGAAGGCCGGTAGTGCATTGAGTCAGGTTGCTGTGCACTGCATCCTAAAAGAAATTGATAATCTAATCTAGTTGTAACCCTTGTATAAAACAAAAAGTCCAATATTTCGAGTGGTTATTTCTGCAAACAATTGCAGATAACCACTTCACTTGTTATATATTATATAAAACTGCATTGTATATTTATTTAATCATGAGTATGCTACTAAAAATGTCCAAGTCAGAAAAGCTTACTTTATGGAAAAGTGCAGTTTAATGTTTGCAATGGTAAAAATCAACATTTAAACATTTCCTTTAAATTCCATCATTGTTTTCTTTTCTTGGTAATCATTAGTTTTAATGTTTATATATAAGAGTATGTAAGCGTACATTATATGTAATATTAAGTACTTTTTCTGACTTGGTCACTTTTAGCAGAACGCCTTATATATAATATATAAGTGCATTTTATGAATATAATAAAAAATAATGTAAGGTTTGTGTAATTTTATTATGTAATGAAATGTTTTTCGCTTGCAACGCCCATTAGAAATACCATCTAGCGAAGAATAGAATAGAGGAAGGGAAGTGATCCCGACACATATTAACCACGATCCTAGGGATTAATGTATTCCTCTAGTTAACTACTGACTGGCTCAAATATATATACTCAAGTTAGGTTCCCGTAAGCATGCTCAATTCTCATAAGACGGCATTATTACCGTCACCAGGGGCGGTTCTGAATTAGTGGCATGCCCCTGAAATTTGACTATTTTTTTTTTGCAGAAAACGTGGAATGGATGTCTCTTTCATGCTTTTAGAAAATTTCGTATGCTCTACCAAATAGACTAATATTTTCTAAGCTGTGCTACTTATAATTCATTAATCCTCTTATGGCCCTAATTGAGCAGATCTATTCTAAGAATTTTTGCTAGTGTCCCTTAATAAACATCTTTGCCTGCCCTTGACCAGAGTTATTTCTCCGTCTGGCTACTAGAAGGTAATCTAATTTTAGTTACTATAACTTACTTCATCTTATAATCCAAATATCATATAATAATAAACAGTTCTCTATTGAGCGAATTCACTACAACGATGCTTTTACCAGCTGTTAGCGCTAGCGTTATGGCACTTGAACTACGCATTACCCCCTTTATCTTGCCTCACCGTACTATACAGAAGAATCGGCTACAACTTTAAGAACTATCTTCTTCCTAAAAAGAAGAATTGTAAAAAAAAAAAAAATCGCATAAAAACCTGGAAATTTAAAGGCATAAGAAACAACATTTCAAGAGTTAAAAAACCTCATTTGAAGAAGTCTAACAAACCTTCAATAAAAAAAAAAAACAGCCCTTAGTTTTATCATAAATTATTAAAATGATATGGAAATAGCGGAACTTAACTAAAAGAAGAAACATAAATAATTAATATCATTATATAATATGTAGCAAGAACTATATTATATTTGAAGAGCATTTGGATATTATAATTATGCAAATTTAATATGTGTCTTTATTAAAAATGGTCTTATCTAATTACCTTGGGACGCAATAAAATCAGTGAGGTGCTTTCGGCATCCTTGAAAACTCATATTTTTTCCCATTAATTGTTTTAGTTATTTGTTTAATCATAGAGAGAGAGAGAGAGTGAGTACTAATGTTCCCAGGAACGTCTTAGCTGTTTTTTTGTCTCGTATTATCTGGACGTAAAGAAAAAAAAAAATGAACAAAAAAGTATGAGAATACTAAGGCAGTAGCGTACTATATTAAAACCTCCCGTTTGTTGGCCAACAAATCTAAGTCTCCTCTTGTATGAAGAAATACGAAAATCTGGAGTATTACCTCAAAAACTATAACACCAAGATGTCCTTCAAGTAATAAAAAAACATATATAGTTGAGGTTAGGATTGGTTAAGTTTTTTTTTAAATAAAAAAACCAAACAAACGGATTGTTAGCTAACCAGTTTCCCTCATGCATGAAGAAATACGAAAATCCGGGGAATGTTTGAAACACTACAAACCAAAAATGTCCTTCAAGTAAAAAAAAGAAAAATCATATATCAATTTTGATTGGTTATAGGTTTTTCGTCATGAAAGGAAAAAAAACAAAACATTTCTGCCACTAGCTAAAATTAGATCTCGATATTTGTTTTTAACCAAGTAACGTATCAATCAATAACTGAGGTTTCTATTCCTTTGTTTTTTTACTTTTTCTGTTAGAAAATACAGGTGTGGTTTTTATAATTTTTGTGTGCGATTGTGAAGGTTACAACCTTGAACATGTGAGAACGCATTGAACACAGTCGCCGACACTATACAAACACAATGAGAGACACTCGTACAATAATAATATTTATACAGAATATTAAAATAAAGAGTCCTTCAACTTTTGCAGTGACCACCTTTATTTTCTAATTTTTTATTTTATTTTTTTATTTCTTTCTTTATATGTTTAGCTTTGTGTGACGTTGAAACTGTTGTGTAATTTTTAAACAATACTTTGTAACAGAGTTGTTCACTTGTTTGGCTACTTGTCTTCATTTTTACGCTAAATGTAAATTAATCGTCCGTATTTCAGTTTATTTGATTGATTTTTTTTACTTTTTGATCATTTCAAGAAGTTTAACAAAAAAAATAACGTTTTATTATATTTTTTATTGTTACCAATGTATTGGCTCGCAATTTACATTAGGCAGAGTTTGATACAATAAAAGTTGGGGCAGGTGTTGGTGTAGTGGTTATGAGTATGGACTTAGAAGTGGGAGGTCTGCAGTTCGAGATCCCCTTATATCTGCTAAATTTTATATTCGTTTAAAAAATGTTAATGGTAAATTAGGTGCTTCTGCCCCCGTCCTCGACACCTAGTTGGTATTTGGACAGTATCCGCCTGACAAAATAGATAATATAAATAAACATTGTAAATAATGTTTATATAATATGATTTAATATATTTCTAATAAGATTAAGAAAGAAGATCTTCATTATTATTATTAACGTTACAATTAATAGAGAAAAAAAAATCTGGCACTCTGAACCAGTTTAAGAATTCAGAAACACGACTATATTACCCAAATTATAAGATCTTTTTTACAAGACAGAACATTCCAGGTAAGACTCAACAACTCACACAGTACTAGACGACAAATTCTGCTAGGACTACCACAAGGGGCAATTATCAGTCCTATTCTCTTCACCCTCTTCTGCTCGGACATATCTGAACCTACTTCAGTGACTTTAGCTACATACGCGGACGATACAATGTAAACCTCTTCCAACAGACATGAAGAAAAACATCATTAATTCAATTAACATTTTATAAAAATGGTTCCAAAAATGGAAACTGAAATTAAATTCTACCAAAACGGAAGCAAAAATGTTCACTCTTAGAAGGTTTCGGATTGAAGACCTTCATATATTCCAAATTAACAATAAAGAAATTCGCTGGCAACAAAAAGACCAAGGAGAGCACTTAGGCTTAGTCCTAGATATAAGACTCAGCTGAAGACTAACATCAACACTAAACTACAACAAGCATACATATGACCGAAACAGCTATAACCATTTGACGAACTAAGAATTGTTTAAACGCTTCTTGGTTTACCAGGAACACACAAATACAAAAAGAACTCGACATTTCAGATATTCGTTCACATATGACTAAACTAACGACAGTTTCTTTTTAACACTTCACCACTATTAACATATGGGCATGCCCTACCTCTACACCTTTTAGAAGAAAGCCCCCGACTATATCAAGATCTTTAATTTTCATTCATTTTATTTTAATCTCTCTAGTGTAAAGCACTAAAAGTGGGCGTCCATAATTTAATTTGTAAATACAAAGTATACTTAAATAACTTTTATACTAATAATTGAAAATGTTTCATTTCCATCTTGTTAATGTTTCCACTTGTTAATAAATTTAACAAGCCAATTGTATTATTTTTTTTATTTGAAATAATATATAAAGGGGAAAAGCTACACAGAAATGAAATGAATGTCAGCGGACCGAAACATTTGGAAGGGTTAGGTCGAGTCTGCAAACCACGTCTAATGGCACAAAGGAATTTGGAAAAGAAGAAGAAGATGTTCTGTATTTGGGCCGTTCTTCCATCTTCAGGATATCTTGAAATAAACATACTGTTTACATTACACTGATTCTACCTTTCAAGTCTTAGTAACAGCGCACTGTTTTAACAAAACTTTCAGTCAAACCGGTCAATGACCACAAAATGAAGCAAATTCCCACAGAATTAGAATGTATTGGCTAAATTCCTAATTCGTCTACCTATAAAAACGCCTACACCTAAATGCTTAATTTTTGACAGATCATTTTCAGCAGTTTAGGCTTGATAGAAAAAAATCATCTGAAGGAATGAAATACTTTTAAGGAAACAATAACCCATAAATAACTAACAATAATTTGGTAGTTGGCTAATATATAGTAGATTTCCACGAAAGGTTATATCAACAAAATCGTTGCGGGTGGGGGGGGGAGTTCGAATTGTTAATTTATTTGTTTTCTAGAATGAGTGGGATGTGGTGATTGGATGGGATGGTTTATCTCTTACTATATTTAGGGAAGCGGTTAGACTCTTTTTAAAACTCGTTTATAATCCCCTCTCACTCTCACTGACTAGTCTGTTCTGATCGTGATTCTTACTATTGCCGTTTCCTTAACTATATAATTTCACCTTCTTTGTTTCCTGGTATCTATTCTTGTCCGCTATTAAAAAAAAGTGCTACAACAAATAATTTTCTTTCAGGGCATCACTCTATAAATAGTTCATTGTTACTATTAAATATTATCAATTACTATTGTACTATTATTTTTTATTATTCGTCTTATTATAAATAGTATTCGTTATATAATTATTTGAATTGTATTTAATATTTCTAGTAATCGATTTTTGCAATTAACAAATGATTATTTAAAAAAAAAAACGTGACTTTTTCAATTTTGTAATTAGATAATCATAATGTAGTAAAACCTTTTTTGCGAATTCTTAACAGTTTTTCAAGTTGCATGTATTTCAAGAGATCAGAGAGAGGCTTTATAGAAAATTGTGTATTTATCTGTCCGTTTTTAATGCTGTTATGCTAAAACAACCCAATAATAGTAAAATTAGGTGAATAGATATATTTATTATTATTCAAGGAAGGGGAGGGCTAAACCCTGCGCTACCCAAAGCCTCTAGGGGCCCATATAGCTACCCCAAAAGAATAACAGCTACTGGGGCTGGAAAAAAGTCTAGGCCCGGGTTTCACCCACCTAAGCTTACCACATTTAGAACATATCGGACCATAATCTTAAAAGGAGATAGCCTAAGCTCTTCTACCGATATCCTATTCCGGCGAAAGGTCCTGACCCCCCAATTTCCTCATAGCCCAAACAGTCATGAGGTATTTATGAGGGTATTTCCTCCTCCGTCACACAAACCCTACAGAAAGGGGTCCGGCTTGAGTTCCATTGTATAGAGTTGTCTCCATAAGCCGCAATGTCCAGTGAGAAACCAACCTGAGGGAGGTCCATGAAAGGCACAGCACTCCCTGGTTGAATAGATATTATACTATTAATGGAACATAGATTATTTTTTCTTTAAATATTCTTCCTAGAAGGAGAGGTTTCGAGATTGGGAGTGGGGATAATGAAGAGGAAGCTGACTTGGTATGGATGGGCTTGTCAGAAGAATGAGAAAAGAAGAATGGCCCTGTCATTTGAGGGAATTGATACCGAGAAGGCGTAGACCTCGAATTCAGTGGGAAAATGATATTCAAGAGGAAAGGGCCAGTACAGGCCTGGAAGACGGCGATTGGAAGGATGGGAAAAAATGCCCTTGGTTCTGAAAAAAAATTATGCCTTAACGAATATCAAATTTGGATTTGCTGCGAGTTTTCGATACTAAGTTATGCTGTTCACATCACACACGCGTGCATCCACCTCACACAAATAAAAAGTGAGAGCAGCAATGTAATGAGACACATTGACAGATATTTCTCTAACAAAGAAGAACTGTTCTTTTTGCTCTCAGGGATAAACTCAAAATATCGGAAAATCTAACAAATTGGGAATTTGCATTACATTATTAAATCTACCCCCTCCCCCTAATAGCTGCATTTTCAGTTCAACTATATCAAATTTACAAATATTGTTCAGTGGAAAGTTAGTCTTAAAACTTATATTTATTGAGATGTAAGACCAAAATAAAAGATCACAAATCAATTTCGAAAATCGAATAAAACAATTTGTAATATGACACATCGCAAGATTTACTTACACTAAGTGAAAGTTAAAGAAAAGGATCGAATTCATTATCAGTTCATCGATATATATTTATAACACTTACGCGCTGGTAATAAAATAAGAACTTCTAATTAGCAATTATTATCTGTGATATATCTAGAAAATATCTAAAGTAACGCTTCAATAATAGCATTAATTATAGATTGTCTAATGATAATAATAGTTTAAAACTTTGATGGGAATCCACAAATAAGGAAGTGAATTGTAAATTGCAGATTTTTCTATAACAAATTTCTCTCGGATAAGTTATTATGTAATCCATTAATTATTAATATTCTTTTTTTTTTTTTTTTAAATCACTTTCATTTATAACTGTTGCGCAGCTCCAATGTAAACATGAAAACTAGAGCGAACAAACAAAAGTATGTGTAAATATGATTTCAAGGTCCTTATTTATTAGATCGTAACGAAAGCTAATTTAAAACATAAACTGTTGACATCATTTAACATAGATGAAGTTATATTAATTACCTAGTATTTTACTTATTGTTAAACTAAACTATTTAAAAAACTAAATTAAGCATAAAAAAAAAATGGAGAATTTTTTATAATTTGTATTATCCAGCTTTGGTAGGGAAAATTAAATAGATTATGTTGGTACCACTGCAAAAAAAAAACAGCTGATCAAGTAAATAGACATCGGAAGCCATAGAAGCATTTTTTGTTAGTTCTTAATTTTTAGTACTTAATTAGTTCTTAATTTTAGTTCTTAATTTTTTTATTTATTTATTGTAACATAAATTTGTAAGAAGAAAATTAATTCAATTCATGGTTATTGGCCTTGTTAGTAGAAAAGTCTTTGTTTGGGGTAGGGTATTTGCTGGATTTTACCAGGTGTGTAAGTAAATTTATTTCTTTCGCGTTTTATTAGTATTATGTTTAAATTATATGTTTGCAACGTTATATTATGTACATAAACTTGAGCCATTTTCTTCTTTGGAATTATAAATTATATATTATTAAACTTGACGCAATGAAAAAAAAATCTGGTGTTAACACTCACACGACTTTCTCTTACTGCGAAATGGCGCTAATTTTGGGAGAAAATTTCTAATAATTCTTAATAATATTTAAAATCGACGACATTTTTATGGAGAAAATAACAAAAAATTGAAAAATGTATTGAATAAAAGTCGCACTTCCGGTCAACCGATTTTCTTCAAACTGGGAATTTTGTCAAATTATTTAATTCTAATTAATATTATTTAGTTGATAGAATTGTATAGCATATTGTTGAACTGAAATGGCACATTAGAGGTAATCATAACCTTACCACCTCCCTCAAAAGTCCCCTTAAATGAGATTTCCCGGAGAAATGTTTCAAATAAAAGTTATAGATAGCTTCTTGTGTATGTAGTTGATATACCAAGTTTAAAGAAAATCATTAAAGCCATTTTCGAGAAAATCACGAAAAACTGAAGCAAAAAAAAAAACATTCAGTAAAGTGGCACTGCCAGTTGATGGATTTGCCCAAAATCTTCTTATCTGATGCGGTGGTTTTACCTTAACGGAATACCAACTTTGAGTTTCCCGCAACTTTTCGTTTTTGAAATATTCTTTTTCACCCACAGACACGCACCTACACACATACATACAGACCATTTTCTAAAAACTTTTTTGAGGTCAAAGGACTTTGGGTGAAAATTCAATTTCGTAAATCTGGCACGATCGCAATACTTCCTCTTAGAGAAAAAAATCTACTAAAGTAACTTTAGAGGAAGTAGCCTTTTATTGGCTAATTTGGAATATTTCTAATATGCATTAGTAGTGCTGCCAGTGTAGTATACAAGTACTACTTTGATGTTTTTTATAAATTTCTATTGAGATAGTTATAATTTTATCATTTAATAGAAGTGAAATTAAAGGTTGCAGCCACTATTTTCTAACGCAATAATATACAAATATTTTAAGGTCTTTCACTTTTATTAATTAATGTCACTGGTCAGTATTTAATGCTTTATTTTTTTTTTTTAACCTGATAAATGGGATTAAAACATTAATTTAGCGTATAAAATAAATATATATGTATTTTCATAATATAGTATTTTATTAAATTTAACCGAAATATTTTGTTTTTATCTTGTGACTGTAAATTTGTTTTTTACTTATTACTCTGTAGGCAATTTCATATATTTTGTCTGTGTATTAGTGATATATATGTGAATATAGCATAATCAAAAATCGAAAAATCCCAAGAAGTCCAAACTTTATATCGCATTTGAGGTTTCAATAGGGATTATTATATGAGCCAGAATCCTTCAATTGGAAATACCCTATTAAAGAAAGGAGTTTTCCGTGATTCTGTGATTTTCATTAAACTTTTTGTTCATGTTAGATATATGCAGCTCTATCACTTTTATTTGAAACGTAATTTCTGGGAAACTTTATTTTAAAGAGGATACTGGAAAAGAAAGATTAGATCCTTTTAGTAGTAGTCTGAATGTTTTGTGATTCTACCATCGATAAAATGAATTAACTATAATTAAATACGTTGCTAAAAATTCTGCGTATAAAAACTCGTAAATGTATGAATAAAACACTTGCCCAGAAGTACAAAGTCCTTGTTTTTTTTTCTTGTTTTTTTTCCAAGTTTTCCTCAATAACTGCACAGAGAAGTTTTCTTTAAATTTGACATATTTATGCTAAAGCTCAAATGAACACCTATCACTTTGGTTTGAAACTTTGTTTCGAGAAAATTGATTTTACAAGTATTCCAGGGCGTTATCCTCAAATTATCAATTCATTATAAACTACGTTAAATACCCCCCCTCCTGGACCTTGTACAATATTGAAGGCAAACTAAATATTTAGTGACGATTTCTAGTTTAAAGACAATTTATCACTTAGAGCTGTGAGAAATAGTGTAAATGAATGTCGTGAGTGTGAGTGTTTCACACCCGCTTTCTATTAATTGCAATTTAATTGGCATGGCCATATATTTATGTTTCATTAATCGATAGGTAAAGGGCTTTTTTGAAACTAGCATTTATTTCAGTTGTTTATGTATCTACTGTTCATCTGTCTATCTAAAAAGTTATATACTCGTAAAAGCTGTAGTAAGAAAGTAATGAATATAAACACATAAACTGAACATAGTTTCCTATGACTATAGAAAAAGGAGATTTGCATGGTTTATTATTATTATTATTATGAAGGAAATACAATAAACTTTTGATTATGCGACAGTTATACCAATGTATTGTGATAAATAAGTATACTTGGTGGTTCTAATATAATTCATTTCTGGATTATGTTATTAGCCGTATATTTGTAATCCTAATTCCCAATAATTAATATTTCAGACAACACAGCACCTTATTGGTGTCATTTGCAGCTGATTGGTCTGACCTCGCTTATTTCTTCTTATATCTCTCTTTGTGACAGTTGAATTCATCTCTTCTCTGACGAGGATATTTTGTTAGATTGGTAAAGGGGATATTGCGGTGCAACCTTATAAATCTGTTGTGCACCCCGGAGCATTCTTAGTGCACTGCCTATCACCAGCCAGTGAACTGTAGAGGCTCCTAGGAAGAAACAAATCTTACGGCAGCGATGCTGGCCTCAAACCCCGGATTTCCCCATTGCTAGTCCACTGAGCTAATAATCCTTTCCCTTCCCACTCGATGATACTCTTTCTGCTTCTCTGTTTTACATGTATAATCATGTCGGATTATTTTTTTTTATTACTTAAGCGTTCAAGCTAAATGAAATTCTTGTTCCAGAAGAAAGATAGCAAGGGAAAATCTTTTTGGAGCTTACATTCAACCTTTTCATTTCCTTCTCGGATTCCTTTCTCATGAGACCATAATACCAACTGCTGACAATCATATTCAATCCTTCTAATCAAAAATCTGCCACATTCTATGTTGAAATCTAAGCTTGCATACTAACATCCAAATCCCGTTATAAAAAATGTCCTGACTCTATTTCATCCCTTCAAAGGCTTTCCTAACTCACTATACCAAACAATCCTCTCAGAAAACTAAAAAATCGCTCGCTCCTCGCGATAATCTTTCTTCTCTTTAACATCTTCAATTAATAAAAACTATTTGCTAGACATCTCCAAACAAGTTTTTCATATTTATTATTATTACGAACCGAACACATTCCTCTAATTATACTTGTATAGTTGTGAATATCTAAATAACTAAGAAAATAACATAAAAATAGGTTTTCTCATGTTTCATTCTCTCCTTACATTCATCTTGTTATTCTGTTACATCATTGTCACTTAGTCTGGACTGTGATGACAGTTTCCTGGCTGCAAATCCCCAATTAACCATCTCATCTTAACTTTCCCTTTCAACTGTCTCTTTCTTTCTCTCTCTAAACTTAAAAAAAAACAGTGAAGTCGGATTCGGTTTGACGAATTTTGACCGAAACCTTCGTGTCGGATCCGACGGTGTTACTAAAGGAATTTGGAGTTCAGCAGACTGCTAATAAGAGCAAATGCAACTTTACAAATATTCCAAACAATTACTTCGACATATCTACACTTTTAGAATGATAAAACACAAAAATTGCTTATTCGTCCTTACTTTCTCTAAATCTTCAAATCATTCATCAAGCTTCATCAAGTCACCACAACTACCATTCATCAAGTTTATTCTTCTATTTTCTTTGATTATTCAGAAAAAGAAAATTGTTATTTATTTACATTATAACTCTCTCTTTGATTTCGGGTTCCATGGCTAATTAATGATATGTAATATTTACTTAGTAGGTTGAAATATTTCAACAAACCTACACTTTCCAACATATCTTATATAGTGTTATAAACCAAAACATTTTATTTATAATGAAAGGGCGGAAATTAAGAACACTTTTTAAAATCAATGTATCTAGTTAAAAGGATCAACAGAAGCAAAAGTGTAAGTCATTTCCTGTACATATCTTGTCTATCTGTGTGTCTGAAGGTTAATGTTTATTTAATTTTATTTTGGTGAAAGTATATTATATCTTCAACCAAATATAATCAATCACAAATTCATTTTTTTTTTTTAATCTATAAAATAAATATATATTAAACTATTTTTGATCTAGTGTTTGAAATAGTGATTATGGTTATTCTATTTCTTACTACGGCTTTACGTTTAGGGATGAATCTTGGTTTTCTTCAGCAGGAGTTGGCAGGATTAGTAAATAAGTTTTTCTAATTATCATTTTTACGGAATCTGTGATACTTCTGTGGAAGGGGATTTAGAATATATTAATACTTTTCTCCGTGATGGGAAACATGCTTTGGGGCGGCAAAAGATCTCTCCACTTATAATCGATTGGCAGAGACTGGTCACTTAAAGTGAAGACAACATCTTTTGGGGTTGGACCTTTCCAAAAAATTGTTCTTGATCTTCTGGTTTTAAGGCTGCTGTAGGAAAATTGAAAGCATTTATCTCAATCTCTCTCTGTTGTGCTTCCTTGCTGGTCATTGTAGACTTAATTAATAAGCCTGGCAATGTATGGCTTGTATAGGTTTTGTCAGGAAGAAGAAGAAACGGCACTAGCACTGCACATCTCGTGTCAGTTTGAGGGGCTGTATGATTAAGGTTTCACCACTTTGGAGAGGAGAAGCTCGGCAAGCTTCACTCAAGGGTCTTCAAGCATTCTCTCGGGACTCCCAAGTCTTGTAAAATAGACAGGGCTTGAGAGTGTACTCTAAATGGTGGTACCCCCTGGGATCATCCAGGAGTCCCTCACCAGAGTCCAAAGTCAAAATAAGAAGACAGGACTGGGGAGGGAATTCTAGTTTCTGGGTGTTAATAGACCCATTGAGGCCGCGTTGGCGTAGGCTGATTAGCCAACCCGCCACGAAATCTAATCTAATATCTCTCTCTCTCTGTCTCTTTAATGGCCCTACATTCCGGTGATGTGGTCCTTGCCACTTCGATGCGGCTTCACTATTCGTCTTAATTTTTAGCAGCCAGTTGCGCATGGTAAGTAGCTGCCTAGCGTCCAAGCGTACGCTATCTGTCCATTCAGAATCATCCTTACTTTCTCTTTCTCTGTCAGGGAATTGATGTAGAAGGATTTTTCTCTTAGCTCATCCCATCTATATGTCTAACCCTTCTCTATCTGTTCAGTTCAGAATAATTCTATAATTCAGATAATCTGTTGAGTGCTCAGTAGCGTGGAACGCCAAGCTGTCGTCTATTGTGTGGTACTGGGTTCTACTCCCGATCTTTGCCTTGGATTTTATTCGATGCATTATCATAAGTAATATACAATGAACTATTATTGCATTACTCTACTTTTATTCATAATAATGAAACCTTTCTTTTTTTGAACCCAACAATAGTTGACACGTGTTAGGTTTAGAAATATTTAATACTGTTTACACGTTTAACTGTTATTGTGTGTATGCGATAGAGAGAGAGAAGGAGATGTAGTACACAATGGATAGGTATATTTCAAGGCAGACATAATATTTTAAAGAACATTACGGCAATACTCACATTAATAATAATTAAAAAAAAACAACAATTTTTTGTTCACAATAACCACATACTTTAATAATTCACCTAAAATATTGAGATTTGTATGTTATTTTATTTTAATTTTTCATGGGATAGACCTTGAAATTTAAAGATTTAGATGTAACATTTTATGTTTGCATGCGTATTGTATTATTTCATATTATAATACTTTTCGAATTTATAATTTATTGAAATTTCACAATATCTCTAGTTATATTGTAACAGGACAAGGTTATTTTATAATATGGTAGTAGATCAGCTGTTTTTTTAATTTAATTCTTTCAGTATAAAAAAATATTATCTTTTATTGAGGCCTTGGTACTATGTAAATTTTATTTAATTTATAATGTGTTAACATCGTTCGGTGGTGATTGTGTTTTACTAAGAGGAGAGAAATCTGATATGTCTTCCTCTTAAGGCAAAAATTTCAGGAAATTTTGAATTCTTCCCATTATGGATATTTTCTGGCACCAAAATATACTTGGATCATCTGTCGGATGGGACGGCTATGTAGGGGAGATTTTTGGAAGGTAGGAAGCAGAAAGTACGGATAGAATTATTAAATTAAGAAATTTAATTTGTTATCGTATATAATGCATTTATTTCTGTCTGCCGCCGCTTCTCCTTGTCCAGCCTCTATTTCAAATCAGTTGACGTCTTTTTGGTTCTTCTATTGTATATTTGACTATGCCTATATCTTTTCTTATGTCTACATTTGTTCTTTCCAGCCGTGATACTCTTAGATTTCTTCTTCAAAATCCATTTCTCGCTAGTAATTTTTTTCCTTGTTTGTTGATTTGGATCCTATACTTCCTCTCCAAATAACATGATAATTTCTATTATTTATTGATTTGTTTGTTTGTATAGAGACAACATTCTCCAGACTCCCTCCTATTATAATTTCATATCTGCAATGGACATATTTTCTTCAAAGTTATTACTTTTTTACTAAATTTTTATTTATCTTGAAAGTTATATCAATGGAAGAATCTAAATTTAATAAAACGACTTTTTTAAGGGAAGCTGGCCTCCCCGGCTCCCCCAAAACCCCTCTAAAATCAGTTTTCTTACAGAAAAAAAATGACAAAATGTGATGTCTCCATATGTATAGTTACCAAGTTTAATGAAACCAGCTGATATCTTTATGGAGAAAATTGCAGAAAATCTGATTATTCCGTTAAGCCGATTTTTTTCCCAAACGAATTTTTTAGAGGTATGTTTAATTCGAATTAATATTTTATTGATGACAATATTGTATAATAAACTCCTTTTTTTTTTGCAATGCTTCCAAAGCTGCTGTTCGGCTTCTTGCTGCCCAGTAAAGTTTAGATAGTCTTTGCCATCTACTGTCTTCTTCACTAAAAGAATTTCTAATTTCCTCTAGAGCAAGACACACGTCAAGGTGAAGGCCCATCATGTATTCTCTAGAGCAGAGGCAGCACATTGGTAAACTGGCCACCCCTATTCAGCACAGACGCTTCATTAGATAATCGTGGCCAGTTTGTGAGCTGAAACATGCCACGGCATCCCTACGTTGGAGGGTGTGTGGAATACATTTCCTTAGAGTGGTTCATGCTGTTCTTCTCTAACATGCTTCTCAATGTTTATCCGAACACAATACGCCTCACGGAATTGTAACTCAGAGGAACTTCTGGTTGTGGTAATCGGGATCCATTTTTTGCCAATTTATCTGCTTCTTCATTTCCATGGATTCCACAGTGGTTGGAATTCACTGGAAAGCCAACAGTTTGCACGAATCCTTAAGTTCCAGAATTGTTCCCCTGCAGTCTAGTATATTCAAAGACCGTATTGTTGTAGTTTAAAACAGCTTTGATGGCCGACTGGGAGTCAACAAAGAGTACAACCTTCATTTCCGAACGTGTCCTTATCTCATTTAGCGCTCTTCTAATAGCCCTAATCTCATTGGTAAAGTTGTTAGCCACGTTACCAACAGGGATTGACAAGTTAAAGGCAGCGGATTGCACGCCGGCCCCGCATTTCTTGTCGCCTCCTCGGCCGACCCATCACGGGGGGAAGGAAATCAGTAGTGTTGTATAATAAACTGAAATGACCTTTTAGAGAAAACATCACCTTTCCTCCAAAATCCCACTTAAATGAATTTTGTCTGGCCAAGTTTAATGAAATCTGTTATAGTGTTCTTACGGAGCAAATTGTAGAAACCTAGAAAAAAAAAACAATTCAGTGAAGCCAAACTTGACCGATTTTCTTCAAACTCTGAATTTTGGTAAATCATTTATTTCTTATATAATATTGCGAAAATGATATAATTGTAATAACAAACTAAAACAGCACTTTAGCGGAAAGCATACAACTCCCCCTTCCCCCCAAAACTCTGCTTGAATGAATTTTCCCCAAAAAATGTTTCAGATAAAAGTCATAAAAACTACGTGTAGGTAAAACGTTCACTGAAAATTTTTGGAGCCATACGAGAAAACTGCAAAAAAAAAACAACTGAAAAATCCACTTAGTAAAGTGTGGTACTTCCGGTCGACTGATTTTGACCGAACCTTGTCAGGTTCACGAATTACTAAGTTTGAACTTTCTGAGATTTTTTTCCTTTTTTTGAATTATGCTGATCACGTACACCATTTTAAAAACCACTTTTTTTTCGTACTTAGGGTACCTCAAAACGAAAATTTCTGATTAAAAACACGATATGCAAAAATTTGAAACCGTTGTGAAAATCATTGGAGCCGTTCGAGGAAAATTGCGGATCTTAATAAGAGAAAAAAAAAAATCCGAAAATCACACTTCCGGAAGTTTGATTTTTAATTGAAAAATATTGTTTATCCTATCAGTATCAAGTGTGAGTTACCTTTTTGTTTTTACAATAATTTGTTTACACACGCACAATTTTTCTGGTCTAAACTAAGTTTCTAAAATTTGACAAACTACGCAATGCTTGGCTCTTATACTATAAGAGAAAGGAAAATTAATAAATTGTACCAATATCAGCTGTGATCACGAAGTTAAAATAAAATGCCAAGAGAAATGGTGACTGTCGTTCTGTAATAGTTCATGTAATAGCTGTCAGCTCTTTTAATTATATAACAAATAATAACAGCTGTTTGAGAAGTTTAATAGCGGTTTTTTTATCTTCAGTTTCTTTTTTTACCGTAAATTTTTAAAGATGAGTAGGAATATTTTTTGTTCGCTAAAAAATTCTGTTATATTAATTAATCTTATTTAATAATACATAAAAATGAAGTATCTTGTGTAATTATTATAGTCAAGTATTTTTAATTATTATGTAATTTGTAATTATATACTTTTATTCGCCCACGTATTTCTTCGCCCAAAGCACTATATTAACATGTTGGCGGTTACTCTACCTACACATGTTCCATAAAACTCTAATCATTATTACTATATTTATAGGGAGAATTGTTTGTTTACATTTATCTAGCGTAAGTAAGACAACATTTTTCCAATTAAAAACGTGAAAAAAAACCAACAAAACAACACAATGATTATACTGAGAAATTTGCATGTTGGTAATTAGTAGTCTAAATTATTTAAAATAATGATAGGATCAGTGAACACTTATAACAGCTAATTGGTATTTTCAGAGAACGCTATTGGCTCTAAATTTAGTATCTCATCATGGTAAAAGTCTAAGGGTATTTTGATAGTTTACCTGGGTTAGCAACTTTTATTTTTAACTTTCTCTTATTGATGTGGGAGTAATATGGTGATCATGTCGATTTTCGATTTTCTTTTTTTTTGTTCAATTTAAGGCACACAGTACATCTATTGGTCATTGGCGCCTGGAGCCTTCTTACTGCACTGCCGACCTCCGGTCAGTGTTCTCTCATTACAGATAACACTATCCATCAGCGAACTGTGAGCCATAGTAGCTCCTAGGAAGAAAAAATTCTGAGGGCAACTGCTTGATTCGAACCCGAGACCTCCGCGTGAGAGTCCAACGCGCTACCACTGAGCTATAAATCTGCGCTACAACTGAGCTTAATCCCTTCCCTATAATTTTCTCTGAAGTTTGTACTATATACATACGAGGTATAATAGATTTAAAGGTTTTCTCTTCTCTTTAATGGTACAACTTTACTGGACACTTCATTTTTGTACTTTTTGTAGAATTAGAAATAAGTAAAACTTTACTCTGTCCGTTACCCCTATAAAGTATCATTTCAGTATGTTCTACGGTTCTTCCACTGTGTGCAGTTAAAGATGTTGAAAAGTATCAAGAGATATTTTCCGCGATAGCCTGCTTCTTTTGGTGGTCATCGACCGGTTTCGGGCGTTCGCACATCATCAGGATGTTTTTGTCAAAACAATGTAAGATAACATAGACTTCTACAGAGCAAATTTAGTTGATACACAAATGAGGGACGAACGCCTGAAACCGGTTGATAACTACAAAAGAAGTAGGCTATCACGGAAAATATCTCTGGTGGTTCCCGCTCTAGGGAAAAGTATTAAAAAAAAAAAAAAATCCGAATTTCAAAAAAATCAATTAACCAGAAGTTCCTACTCTACTTGGTATTTTACCACCGTGATAAGTTGAACACTTTTAATGTAATTTTCAATTTTCCAGAATAATTTTTTCAACGATTATTTACTTTCTCGTATCCTTAAGTTCAAGAAAGTATTACGATCGTATTCAAATTTTCAAAATTGAGTTTTCACCGGAAATTCATGTTTTGAGATACCAAAACATATTTCTGGCGAATGGATTGTATGTATGTGCATATATGTGAACATAATATCTCAAAACGAAAAATTGCATTTTTTTTTTTTTTACTAACACCGATTTTTATTGGCATTGAGCCATTTGTTGGCGAGCAGTCCAATAGAGAGCAGCCATTTGGGTTATACCTGGATGCGCGTTAATGCCCAGATCGTCACAAGCACATTGCAGGGCAGTACATCTCAGTAGGTGTTCGCTCGTCATGTCCTCCCCCAGACTCCATAGAGGGCAAGATGGTGTGTCCACTACTCCTATTCGCCACAGATGACGTTGTAAGTAGTCGTTGCCAGTTAGCAGTCGAAAACTGGCCACGTTGATTCTACGAGGCAGTTCACTATCTAAGCGGCCATCCCGCCTGGAGAGGGCCTCGTATCTCTTTCCGAGTACTGCCTCTCGTTGAACATCATGTTGTTTGCGATTCAATGTGGGCCAGATCAGAGAACGGGCCGTACGAATATTAAGTGGAGGCTCTGGCTGCGGTGACCGTGCGCCGAGCTTAGCTAGCTGGTCAGCTTTTTCATTTCCAACCAGCCCACAATGGCTTGGGACCCATTGGAGTGTAATTTGAAACCCCCTTTTTAGCAACTGGCTAATCATTTTCCTGTAGCTAAGTATGTTATTGGACTCGCAGTTACTTAATTTAGTCAGAGCGATAATGGCAGCTTGCGAGTCCACCAGGATGACAACATTTCTTGATGTGAGTCGTTCAACATTTTCAAGAGTGAGCTTTATTGCAGCAATTTCGCCGTCAAAATTCGTGCACGCACGTCAGATTGGCTGGTAGCTCTGGAATAATCCGCGACAAACACCCGCACCTGCACTAATACGAAAAATTCCAGGAAGGTTGGTATTCTATTTAGGTATACCACTACATCTGACAGGAAGTGCATCCAACAAAATCCATTGACAGGAAGTGCATGCAACTTTATTGACGTATTTTTTTTTTCAGTCTTCCGCGATTTCTGGAAGACGGCTCCAACGATTTTCTTTAAACTTCTTATACTAAATATATAAATATTTATCATTCTTGAGAAAATTGATTTTTAGGATGCTACGGGGGAAACAGAAATGTTAAGCTTTGCTGCAAAATGAAAATCGGTCAACTAGAAGTGCCTTCTTTTTAGAATAGGGTTTTTGAGTTATTTTTTAAATTTTCTCAAAAAACGTCTGAAACGATTTTCATTAAACTCAGTATAGGCTGACTGTACAGATATAAACCTATCAGTTTTATTTGAAACCTTTTGTTTCAATATTATTGGCCCTGTCTTCTGGATTACAATGTAACACCTTCTATAACAGTCTGATATGAGATACTTGTACCCTAATAGTTGCAGACAGTTGTATTAATATCAGTAAGATAAAGCCATGTGAGTGTTTCACCCTAGATTATTTTTTTTTTTTAAACTTAGAATATAAACTATACAAGTCAAGGCCTATTGTTTTTATTTTTTAACATTTTTTGTAAGGGAAATTGATCATTGTATATTCTGGATAGCTTTGATTTTTAGCTTATCTCCAGGGTCTTGAGTTCCTTTTTTATTTTTTCTTGCATATAGACAGTTTCCGCATCTTTTATTTCAAGGGCAGTTAAATTTTTAAGTGATAATTGTTTAATAGGATAAGGATGGCCACTTTGACATTGGAACATCCGGTATGGAAAAAAGCATTTTTTGAGGGAATTCACACCAAGTTTTTTTTATTAAAGAAAAACTCTGGTGTGAAATACTCACACAACTTTCTCTTACTCCTGTTCACAAAATTTTAATTGACAAAGATTATGTTTGTGTAGTGGGAAGAGAAGGGAGGATGTAGCTGGTACATCCTCTCCGACTCCCAAGAGGGCTCCTAAACGGGGAAGATCGGAACTAAGCACTCCGAGCACGGGTCCGGGAACGAGTGGCACTAGGGTGCCAAAGAAACCTAAGGGCTCTGAGGAAGCGGCTGTGGCTTCCTTCAGAGATGCCCTTAGTAACATTCGCATGGCGGTTATCCCGGTGAATTATCCCGAGGTCCAATTGACGGAAGGTCAAGTGGAAGGGATACAGGCCGAGGTGGTCGCTAGAATAGTTGGCGAGGACGGTCCGCAATTCAGGGGCTGCTATCTGTCCAGAGGCGCCCTCATTGTCAATTGTGGCAATGAGGCAACGCGGGACTGGCTGGAGGCGGTGACCCCGACTCTCCGTATAGGGGAGAAAGTGGAGCTGCGGACTCGTCTGGCCAAAGAGATCCTCAGGGCTGCCAAGGTGTCGGTGTGGGTGGCAGGTGCCCTGAGGAAGGCGTCTCCAACTGAGGTGTTGGAAAAACTGCATTCACAGAATGCAGGTTTGGATACCTCAGAGTGGAGAATGATCAACAGGAAGGTGGAAGCCAGGGGGCAAACCCTGGTGTTCGAAATTCCTGAGGAAGTTCTGGAACACCTTAGAAAGTCCAACTTCGAGGCTTTTCTCGGGATGGACGTGGTGAAGTTCCGGATTGTCGCGAAAGCGAAAGATGATAGCTGAGGGGGAGACGAACCTCAAGAACCGATGGAGAGCCGTTCAGGTGAATCTCCATCACAGTAAAGGTGCGTCAGCTGCGCTATCAAACTACCTCATGAAGGAAGACATCGCCTTAGCCCTGATCCAGGAACCCTGGCTGGTCCGTGGAAGAATAGCGGGGCTGGGAGAACCTGCAGGTAAGATTGTCTATAATCGTAGCCTGGAAAATCCTAGAACATGTATGTATATTAGGAAAGATGTTACCTTTTTGCTGCTGAATGACTTCTGTTACAGAGATCTGACGGCAGCTAAGGTGAGACTACGCATGGGAGGCGGCTTCAAGGACTTTGTCTGTGCGTCGGCCTACCTTCCATACGACTCAACAGAGCCACCACCTTCAGAAGAAGTATACAAGCTGGTAGCCTTCTGCAAGGATGGTGGACTGGAGCTACTGATCGGATGTGATGCCAACGCCCATAACGAGGTGTGGGGCAGCACAGGAACCAATCAGAGAGGTAAGTCGCTCTTGGAATTCATCTTAGCTAATAACTTATGCTTGATAAACGAGGGTGAAGAACTCACCTTCTTTAACGTTAGGCGCAGAGAGGTGATCGATCTAACCATCGCTACTAATTTTATGTCGACTTTGGTAAGAAACTGGCATGTGTCTAAGGAACCCTCACTGTCGGACCACATGTACATAAGGTTTGACCTCCTGTCTGACTGTGGCCAACTGTGGAGCTACAGGAACCCTAGGCGTACAGACTGGGGATTGTATCGACAGGACTTGGACCTCAACATTAAAAACATTAAACAGACCTATGCAACTGGTAATGACATCGAGGATGCGGCAGATCAACTGCAGAAGGTTATCCTTGATGCGTACCAGGAGAACTGCGCGGAGGTTGTGAGGTCATCCTCTAGGAAGGTCAGCTGGTGGAATAATCAGCTGGCCAGCCTCCGTGCTAAGGTAAGGAAGATGTTTAATGCGGCGAAGAGGAGAGGCTTATGGGAGGAGTACCGCAGAGCCCTTACCTCTTACAATATGGCCATTAGGAAAGCCAAAAGGGACTCGTGGAGAAAGCTATGTGAAGAGGTCGAAGCGACCTCGGAAGGGGCTAAGCTCCACAAGATATTATCTAAGGTGCCGGTTAATCCAATCGGAACTATCAGGAAACAGGATGGTGACTTTACGGAGTCCGAAAGAGACACTCTGGAACTATTGATCCAGACGCACTTTCCGGACTCACAGGTGACGCTAGCGAGAAGGGCAGATGAGGACTTGGGGGATATCGGCCTTCGGCGGGGGTCCAGGGAGGACTGGTCTCTAGCCAAAAGCTGTGTCACTTACAATAAGGTAAAGTGGGCAATTAACCACTTTAAACCATTTAAGTCACCAGGACCTGACGGAATATTCCCTGCCTTGTTACAGAAGGGCGGGGAAACTCTTACTCCTATACTATGCAGGCTGATGAGAGCATGTTTGGCTCTCAACCATGTTCCTAGAACATGGAGGTCTGTAAGAGTACCATTTATACCGAAGCCTGGGCAAAGAACGCACTCCCAGGCTAAGGCATATAGACCGATCAGTCTTTCCTCATTTATGTTGAAAGTTCTGGAAAAACTGGTGGACCTGCAAATTAGAGAGGTGGTGCTGGGGCGATATCCTCTGCACCCTGCACAGCATGCCTACCAGTCGGGGAAGTCCTGTGATTCGGCTCTCCATTCTCTTGTTGGAGAATTGGAGGTGTCGGTACATGGCAGGGAAACTGCGGCGGGTGTGTTCTTGGACATTGAGGGTGCGTTCAGCAACACGACCTTCTGCCTCATTACTCAGGCGTTAGAAAGGCGCGGTGTCAGTAGACCCATCGTCAGATGGATCGACAGTGTGCTTAAAACTCGGAGGATTATAGCAAGCCTATGTGAAGCTTCGCTAGAGATTGTGCCCACAAGGGGCTGCCCGCAGGGTGGGGTTTTATCCCCGCTTCTGTGGTGCATGGTTGTGGATGAACTGTTGGAGGAGCTTAGTGGTACTGGATGTTCCGTGCTGGGCTACGCTGATGATATAGTGGTGGTAGCCAGAGGCAGGCACGAATCTACAGTCAGGGAGCTCCTACAAGAGGCGCTTAGGCGCATAGAACAATGGTGCAGTAGAGTGGACCTTGGGGTAAATCCACAGAAAACCACTCTTGTACCGTTTACTAGGAGGAGGGATATTAAGGTATATAAGGAAGGCAATGTCCTTCTTCGGGAAGATACTGGATGTGTCGGATAGAGTCAAGTATCTGGGAGTTATCTTAGATACCAGGCTCACTTGGAACGCACATCTAGAATATATAGTGCAGAAAGCTAAAAAGTCGCTATGCTGTGCTACAAGGCCTGTGGGAAGTCATGGGGGCTAACTCCAAGGATGACCCACTGGATATATACTCGGGCCATTATACCGGTCATAACTTATGGCGCGGTGGTATGGTGGCCTAAGACGGAACAGGAGACAGCCAAGAGATGCCTCAGTGGGGTACAGAGGCTGGGGTGCCTCCTCATTACGGGCGCCTTTAGAAGTGCTCCGACATCTGCGCTGGAGGTGCTGCTGGGCTTGGTATCGCTGCACTTGTTAGTGCAAGCGGAGGCGAGGGACAGTGCACATAGATTGCGCAAAAATGGTCTTTGGAGGCAGTGCGCTCCTTAGCCAAACATTTGGACATATTGCTAAAGGTTAACCCAGGCCCTGTGACAGACATGGCCCAGGATAGCATGTGTCCAACATACAACTTCGAGGTACCATTTCGGGTGTTCCTAGGTTCTAGGGCGGAATGGTCCAAGGGGTGGGAAAAACTCTATCGGACAGGGCCTCTGTGGTTTACAGATGGCTCTAGGATGGAGTGCGGGACTGGAGCGGGAGTGTATGGAATGGGCCCAGAGGTGTCTATTGAGAAGCCTCTGGGCAGGTATTCCACGATATTCCAGGCTGAAGTGTTTTCTATTAAGGTCTGTGCCGAGGAGAATCTGCGTAGAGCCCCAAGGAGCAAGGTCATA
>JAAEAF010007498.1:0-39447 GCA_011037195.1 Triatoma infestans | reverse complement strand
AGGTACCCAAACCAGGAAGACCTTATTATGGTTACTAATATCCCTAAGTGCACCTAGGCAATCCCACGCCAGCCTTGAGCTGATCTCCCACGAGTCAAGTTCCCGCAGGGCAGCCTGGCTTATTTCGGCGGCGCAGGTAAGAATTGCGACTAGCTCCACCGGAAAGACCGTAAGCTAGCCTTCCCAGGCTCATTGAGATTGAGCCCCGTATCATATCCCGTACACGCCGGCTCCCACTCCTTCTTCCATCTCAGACCCGTCCGTGTACCACATAGATTCGCCTGAAATTGGCGGCCCGATCTTCCATGCCCCTCTACAGGCCATATAAGTATAATGTAACTTTAAAATAAAAAAGAAATGTTGTAATTACTTGAAAAACATATTGGAAAAATAAGTAATGAACGCGAGAATCATATTATAGTATCACAGTTTATAATAATTATACCAACTCTTATGAAAGTAGAAGAAAAATATTACGATGTTTTTTCCCTTCTGCTTGGCTTCCTGTCCATGCAGATTAGCCAGATTCTCTGTCCTGGTTTCTTACGGCTTTCATCGGCGTTTTAGCTGCGGCTGGTGGTAAGGTATTTGTTGTTAATGATAATTACTCATTGTTCTTTTCATACTATTGGCTTTTTATTTTCATCGTGTGATTTTGTTTTTGTTTATAAAATTGAAAATAGCCAAATATAATCCGTGGTTTGGTTTTGTGAGGTGGTATGCAGGTTGGCAGGTAGTGTACAGGAAGCCTTTCATAGGTTATCTCTATCCTCCTGGTGATAAACACATTCGAAAATCAGGTAATTGGCATAGATGATTGATTCAGATGGACTGAGTATACTGGGTTGACAGATGATGAGGAGAGAAGTTATGGTTGAAACGAAGTCTGGTCATGGTTGTAGCAAAGAAACTTCTACTTTCTGGTGAGTCAGTGAACCAAGGTTTTTTTGGGATTGTCGGCTACAGGGAGGTATAAAATTTACCTTTGAGGCATTTTGATTTCTCGTACTCAATGGACCATTTTCTGTAATAATTACGTTTGAGGGTAATAACTTTTCAAAGTTGAGATCCTCCAGATTTATTGCCTCCTTCGCTTTGGACTCTGCAATTTCATTGCCAGATATCCCTGAATGACGCTTAATTCATACCAATCATACAATTTTTCCGTTAAGACCCGCTCTCTTAAGGTGAATAAACTAGTTTCGAGAACAATAAAGTCAGCGTTAAACAGAACTTCATTAAATAAATTTATTTTTGCCCATTTTGTTAAAGATAATTTCTTCAACTAAATTTAAAAATGTTGTGTAAAAATAATCTACAGTTTGTTCTCTAAATTGTCAGGAGAACTTTATTTGAAAAAGATATATATACTTTATTTTAATAATTGAGAATGTTCGAGCCAAAAAACAGTGAATAAAAATAGAAAATAAAAAAATGAATTATATTTGGAAAATTAATCTAGATCGATTTTGAAAGTATGTATATTTTGTATTTATTTTTATATTTGTTACTCCAACTTTTAGATAGGAGTGCTACAAAAGTAATTTATAGCCGTAATGAGGTGTGTTAGCTACTAATGAGGCATATTGTTCTCTGTTTTGCAATTTATAATTCTTAGCTTTTCTATTTACAACTTTAGGCAGTACTAATTACTTTATTGTTAAGTTAGTACTGTTACATCTGTAGGTATAAGAAATCATTAATATATATGATAATTACTTTTTTTATTTTATTGATGGAATATTAATACCATTCCCTTGATTTATCAATAAAATGTTTTAACATTACATCTCCTCTAAAATGACATTTCACTTTATAGTAGACTTCCTTCGACCATGTAATATCATTAAAACATGCGAGGGTCATTCAATATGTAACGAGACAAATCACTCTAGCTCAAAAACGATTTATTTAATCAATACAAAACTTTGGCTACTTTTCAACATAGTCCCCAGCAATACCTATACATTATCCCATCTTTCTTCTAATTTGTGTATGCCTCTGGGTTGAAAAAAATTTTGGGTTGATCTCTAAGCCACTTTTGCACCTGAATTTTAACTTCTTCATTGGATTGAAAATGTTTCCCACATGTTTGGCCTCAATGGAAGTCCGATGGGGCAAGGTGGGGGCTGTAGGGGGGATGTGGAAGGATCTCGTAGCTCACTTTTTGAAGTGTTTCTTGAGTTAACTGTGCTCTGTGTGGGTGCGCGTTGTCATGAAGGAAAATCACGCCACTGTAATATTGGCTGTTGATGGTTCGTTGGTCTTTGAGATAGACACAATAAATAGGTCCCTGCGAATCCCAGGATACTATAAGCATGACTTTAACCTGCAGACGGCTGGGTGTTGAATTTCTTTCGAGTGGGAGAACCCATATGCTTCCACTCAAGACTTGGAAGCTTACACTCCGGCTCAAAATGATGTATCCATGTTTCATCACATGTTACAATTCTACTGAAAAATTCTTTTTCAATTAAACATCGTTCTTTCAACTGTTGACTGATTTGAAACCTGTTTTTTTTTTTATGTGGGCGTCCGTAAGTTGTCTTTGAACCCATGTGGCATAAGTTTTCTTATACTGCAGCTTATTCTGAATAATGTTATGATGGACAGTTCCAACATTCGTGTCACTTCTTCAGCTATCAGTTCAACAGTATACGCCTGTTGTCCTGAATTAACGCATAAATGCAAGATTCGAGGGAGGAAGTTGCAACTTCAGCCGGTGGTTCACTTCATTGCTCGCCACATGCACATAAAACCACCACTTTTAAACTGTTCTACCTATTTGTAAACGTTCGAACGATTCAAACAATTCCCATACACTTTCAACATTCTTTCGTGGATTTCACTATCTTTGATATCCTTTGCAACTAAAAATCTAATCACTGAGCGTTGTTCTTCCAAGGTGTAGTGCTCGAGCGGACTCGCCATTGTTTACTGAATACATTTGAGGTTATGCTTGCCAAATACTCTCGAACAGCTGATGAGAAACAAGGATGCCAACTTGACGCATTGAAACTATAGTATTGATTAAACAAACCGTTTCCTGAGCTACAGCGATTTGTCTCATTACTTATTGAATGACCCTCGTAGTAAAAAGTCCTTACATAAAGAAAATGTATTAAATAGGGGGTAAGAAAAAGGCTTGTAGGTATGTGATATTTTTGTTTAATGTAATTCCTTTTCCAAATCACCTCTGTTTTAAGTGAAGAATGTTCATTCATTTTACATTTATTTAACTATTTAATAAAGAAAAAATAAATAAATAAAACTAATTGATATGATGAATAAAGGGATGCACACACTCGATGGCGTGTACACAAAATGTCTCTGCTTGTGTTGGACAGTTGCGCTCTATTACTGTGCATATACAGTGAGAGGTGTCAGGACAAACTGTCAGCAGGAGTCTTAAATAATTGTCATTGTCATTATCTATTGTTATACTGAATAGTTGGTGAGGACACACCTCTTATTTTTTTACCTTGCATTCCATTTACACTGTGACCCTCCATTTAGGTTTAATTAATTTTTGCTATTTTAACTTTTTTATTTTTTTAATCTTATAAATGTTTACTTTGTTTTATTATGGTAAGAGAAAGTGAGAGAAATATTACAATCATGTCAAAACTTTGAAAATATATTTTTCAACAAAAATACAAGTTTTCAAGTCGTATAGGAAGGTTTTTCACGAAACTATACTATCAGAATTTATTCTGCATATGCTTGCATTTCCAGATAATGCACATAAAAATATGATAACAGAAATTTTTATATTTTAATGATAATAAAGTGAAAAGAAAAAAATAAAAGGTCAAACCAAATTTAGTATACGTTAATATCTTCTACACACTAGATGCAGGATTCAATAATACTAAACTAATAAAGTGAAAAAGAAGACTTTGCATCGTAATAAAACACTAATAAAACCTTCACTCACTACCTACATAAAATAAGTCAGACACCGGAACTACTTTTTAAAGAAAAATAAATAAAAAAAGAAATACAAACCGGAACATGATGGAAGAATCCAGGAATGAGGACTGAATCCTAGTTAGTAATAGATAAAGGTTGAAATGTAATTAACTTTTTTTTTTTCTTTTTTTTTTTAAATAAACAGTAAACAGTTGTTAATTGTTCTTTAGAGAATTCTTAATTATTTACCTTAATATTCTAGTTTTATATTTAATTTAATTGAACTAGACTGTTACCCGCCTATCGTTCGTATTGTGATTCAGGTAAAATTAATAGACTTGAATGGAAATAGAGTGTTTTTCTTCGCATAGCCTATAGTCGTTTCACCATCTGATTAATAGTCTTTTCAAAGGATGTCTTTTTGCAAATTATGGATACCAGGTCTCATGGGAATTTTTGGGAATGAGGAGGTGGATAGGTTTGCTAAATTAGGTGCCTCTCTTCCCCCTTTCATTACTCCCGAGCCTGCTGTGGCACAAGTCTGTCAGGTTTCCAGTCATAGCATTCATCATAGCTTCACAGCATTCATCCTTATGGATGAGCACAGTTGGTTGTCGGCCGTCCAAAATGCCCATCGGAGATCCGGACAGGGCCATTAGGGGGACGTTACTTTGTCTTTCACAGAGCTTTCTCATGCATCATGTGGTTGAATCCCTTACTGGACATTGTGGTTTAAGGACTCTCTACGTAATGTGGGGGGGCTCATGCCGGATTCATTTTGTAGAGTCTGTGAGACAGAGGAGGAAACACCCACCCATGTTATGACAGATTGCCTGGGTTGTGAGGAAATTAGGTTCAGGTTGATCTTCAAGCAACTTTTGCATCTGAATTTTAAACTTCTTCATTGGATTGAAAATGTTTCCCACATTTGACATTTTTAAGCGGTCCAAACAATGGAAGGTCGGGGCTGTAGGGGGGATGTGGAAGGATCTCCTACCCCACTTTTTGAAGTGTTTCTTGAGTTAACTGTGCCGTTTGTGGGTGCACGTTGTCACGAAACAAAATCATGCCTTTAGTCAAGAGTCCACGACATTTCGTTCGAATGGCAGCCCTTACTTTATTTGTGAGTATATCACTGTAAATATTGCTGTTGATAGACGCACTGAAACTATAGTAACCAATTCTTTGGTTGGAACAGGATGTCTATGGAAGAGGTTAGGCTATTTCCCCTTAAGGTTATTGTCCGATTTATTCGGACTGAGGTGAATCTTAGATGGATTACACCCGGGTCTGGATATTTGTTCTAGACAAGGTTTGTGTTGTTGTTTTTCTTGGGCTATATAGGCTATATGGGCCCAGTGGGGCTTTGGATAGCATAGAGGTTTTGGTCCCTCCCCAGAGACAAATAATAACGAAACTGTTGCGAGTAGGATGCAATGAGTTTTTCGACTCAAAACCAAATCACTGATACAGGTCACTAAATTGAAATGCTTGGCGTGTGAAATTGGTAGAAAATGAAGATTTATATTTTAAAGATTAATATTCAAATAAGCTTTTGAATATTTATTTTGAAATAAAACCTATTGATGAAGGGTCATAACAGAACTTCATAAATCAGCAAGTTCTTCACTTCATCTTGCGTATCAATGTTATTTAAACAATAAAGTTTATACTATATAATATAATTAAATATAAAATTTATTTATTTTTATTATTTTAATGATAATTTTGTTTGTACTTAAAGATATAGGGATCCTTTCCAAAATACTAGAAGGAATTATAAACTCTTAGTACTGTCGCCCGACCGCATTCTTTTTCTCTACTATCTCTCTATCTTCAATTTGAAAGTGACCCGGACTTATACAATAATATATTTAACACATTACATAGTTAGATGGTATATACCTTCTTTTCTTTTTTTTTTTTTTTTTTTATAAATAAAAGTTTATAACATTAGTAAGATAATGTGTGACACACACACGTCAAGTAAAATATCACCTATTTTCTTATCACTTCTTTGAATACTATTTCAACTTTTCGAGCTATACTAGCGGTATGATAACATTTTTCCAAACAGCATTCTAATGGATTATTCTAAACAATATTTCTTTAAAAATTACTTCATTTTCTTTTGGTATAGAAAATAAAAATATTATTTGGCAATACTGAGTGGTAAAAAGGTACTTTTACTTTACATTATGTATTATCGAGTGTCAGCAATATGGCGACTGATGAGTATTAAAAATCTGGTGTGAAATACTCACACTAAGAGTAAGCTTTTACTACTTTCTTGTATCGGAGTGCCCTCAGTCCGGGACTTAAGTTTGTAGCGGCAATTTAAACTCTAATCTGATTGGCAAAACACTTCAGGTTAACCGATTTTGTTTACGTTTAGAATTCTATTGACGCTTCTAATTTATATTAATATTAAGTAAACTGTAAAAAAAAACATACATTGCACTGATGTGGTACTTTAGAGGAAAGCATAATGCTATTGAACCCAAGACCCCTGCTACTATAAAATAGTGCCGCGTATAGAGGTTTTATAGGTGATTTGCGGAAGTTGCATTGAAAAAGAGAATGGAATGGGTCGATAGGGGCTGATTTGGTCGGTTAATTTGCATGTTGGAATAAAAGTAATATTGCGTGAATGCAGGTTTCAGGCTAGCGGTAGTTATGACCGTTAATTTTAGGCTAGTTTGTAAGGTTAGATGTAGGGTTTTCTCGTACCCCCCCAGGAATATTGTGTACTGAAGGGCGTAAGAGTGTGAACATGGTTGAATGAACGAGCTTAGAGTGCAAGGGTGTATATAAATTTTAACTGTATTGGAATGAATGGAAGATAGGTTATTTATGTATTTTTTTTTTTTTCTGCCTGTGTACATAATTATAAAAAAAAGGCCCATCAATTGATAACAAAAACAATAACAGCTACCTGCCAATAAAATTAGTACAACAGACTTTACACTATATACGAGGCATGTCCAGTAAGTAAGTGTACTGAGGCTCTCACGGCCGGAGGGATTTTGTTTACGATATGTTGGCTACACTGTTGTGTAGCCTGATTCCTCCCCTCCGCAACGAGACCGGTTCTAGGTCAGTACGTTGAGAACTGTCGACGCGACAATATGTTTCGTGAATAATGTCAATCCAATCTCCCTCCAAGTTGAATCGACTGGAGGCCGGGCAAGAGTTTTTGAGACGCTACAAACTCCATGGAGATGAATTTCTCCGCTCCATCATTACTGGAGATGAAACTTCGGTTGCACACTACACACCTGAAACCAAAAGGCAGTCTCAACAGTGGCGTCACACCTCTTCACCCTCCGCCAAAAAGTTCAAAACCACAATTTCAGCCAAGAAATCATGGCATCCGTGTTTTGGGACTGTCAAGGCATAATTTTAATTGAATATATGCCTCAAGGGAGACCATCAACTCTGCAAGATACTGTGAGACCCTAAAAAAATTGCGGAGGGCGATTCAGAACAAAAGGAGAGGCATGCTGACAAAGGGAGTCTGCCTGCTGCACGACAATGCCAGACCACACACGGCCAGCGCCACGAAGGAACTGCTTGCCTCGTGCATTCCGCGCATTCCCCTGACCTAGCACCTTCAGATTACTATCTCTTTACCTCCCTGAAGCTGCACATGGGTGGAAAAAGGTTTTCAACCGACGAGGAGGTGAAGGGGAGGTGGAGAAGTGGACGAAGGGGTTGGCGGGAAACTACTTCGAGGAAGGCATCAAAAAATTAATACCCCGGTTCACCACCTGCATTGAGAGGAATGGTGACTATGTCGAAAAATAGCTTACATATGTACTAATGTAACCAGGTAATTTTTTTGTTCAAATAAAAATTTTTGTAACCTACAAAAATTCAGTACACTTACTTACTGGAGACATGCCTCGTATATTAAAACTAACTGCAAAACTTTCAGTCTTATTTGAAATGTTCATCACTCCATTCTGCATTCATAAATTCTTTTATGTCATAAAAACAATTCTTTATCAAGGAAAAGGGTGATGGTTTGTTTGAAGTGATATTCTCACTTAACCATCTTACACCTAAGAGAATTTTTATTAAATACTCTCGCCGACATGACACTGGAAAAAGTTGATCAGACATCACTAGTCGTTTGTAAGGTATACATAGATTATCATTATTGCGTAGATTGTGATTATGCTTATCACCTCTAGTTTCAATTAAAGGCTCTTTTTTCTTCTTATTCAGTGCTTGTTTCAAAATGAATACTGAGGGTAGCGTCATTATATTTAATTCTTTGAAGAGAGGCCTGCAGCTATTTCAAGCCCTCTTCTTCATCATTGTTCTAATAGCTCTCTCTTCTGAAGTCTAAATACAATGGAAGCTTCGGAGATTCCACCCCATAGCTTAGGAATAAGTTAGGTTCTTTGTCCCCCCAGGAATATCGAGTATTGAGGGGGGACGACCTGTAGGTTAGGATTAGCTTAGATGTTAAGTGCTTCCATATGGGTGGGTATGCGCGAGAGCCCAGGACCGCCCACCCAGTGTGCCTTTTTCAATTAAAAAAGAAAAAACTCAAAAAATATCAAGTTTTCCAGTCAAATGTTTCAAATACAGGTATTCATCATTCAAGGAATGATTGATATTTATGTGTGCAGATAGTATACGAAGTTAAAAGATAATCATTGGAGCCGTTTTCAAGAAAATCATGAAAAAATTAAAAAAGAAAAATACATTCAGTAAAGTGGCACATTTTGGTGGTTGGATTTTGCTGGAAACCTTCTTGTCAGATGCGGCTGTGGTAATATCTAAACAGAATAGCTAGTTGGAAGGTCCTTGAATATGAACTGATGATTTTAGCGAAAGACTCTCTTCTTTGTGTGTGTGTATGTGTGTGTGTGTGTGTATGTATGTATGTGTGTGTGTGTATGTATGTATGTGAAAGAAGAAAAGTTGCAAGAAACTCAAACATGGTTATGTGAGTACCATTACGGGACCCAATATGTAGGTGTGACTTTTTGACCTTGACAGTTTTTTTTTTATTTATTTTTCCCGCAACTTTCCTTGAAAACGGCCCCAAGATTTTCTTTAAAATTATATATTCCTATCTATTTTATTTGTAACATAATCCCAGAAATATGTATTCCGTCAGAATTCCGTGTTTAAGTAAAAGTTTTAATGGATGTGGGGAATGGGTCCCCGCAAAGCTGGATAACTCTGGGATTTTTTTTCCATCATAGAATGCATATTAATGTTATTCCTGACTGGTTTCGGATTCTCTTTCATCGTCAAAGTAAGGCTATCAAATTCGTGTAGACAGATAACTTTAATTTTATATTTTTGTCACGCACTACAATTGTTGATTTGTATCATATACTACCCTACAATCAAACAAGTGTAGTGCGTGACAAAAACATAAAGTTGAAGTCAACTGTCTATACATTATTTGATAGCCACATTACTGTGACGATGAGAATCCCGAAACCGGGTCAGGATCAACATTAATATGCATGATCGGCGGTTGGACACATTTTTCCGGGCTAACTTATTTTAGGATGGTTCTACGAGTATATTGTTAGGTTTATTTTCTAAACTGATGCTTAGTTTTTTTTGAGGAGGAATAATGTGAAACGCAATCTGGTGATTTACAATGTAGTTTACAGGTAATTGTTATGTCTTAAAAACCAACTAGTTTATTGTAATGCTTCATCACCATCTACGTATAATATCTCTCCGTAAAATTATGGACGACTAAAACGTTGAGGAAAAATTCCAAGTATTTTGAACAAAAAATTGTAATTGAAGTAAGAGAAAACTTATGCGAGTGTTTCGTACCAGGTTTTTTTTTAATTCGTGCAGAAACTGCATCAATAAAGCAATGGTAAAAAAAAAAAAAAATCACCTTACTACCTAACATTTTTATAGAAAAACTAAAATAACGAAAATAATTATTTTTGATTGATGACAGTTCCTAGTAATATTATTACAGAATCTAAAAGCTTAGTTGCATGATAGAAACCTATCATTAGTTTTTCCATTTTTAAATATTAAGAATACTATATTAATTAAATACTTTAAAATTTATTGGAAATTAATAATATCTAATTAAAAATAAAGTGATAAATAACAGGTGCAATTTATTTACCTTGAAATACACAGATATAATCGGTTTTAGTTAATATAATAGAAAAGATATGATCGGGTTTAATTGCATTTATATTTAATTATGATAATGTGATCTAGTTTTTAATTTTTAAATAAGTTCAAAATAATTTTTGAATAATTATTATTGTAAATATTATAAGTAGTAATAGTTCGAGTCCAGTTGGGCTGCCCTTAGATTTTCTCTTCCTAGGAGCCTCTCTACAGCTCACTGTCCGGTGGTGGGCAGTGTTGACTGTGTATACTGAGAAGACCCCTGGCGCCAATGATCTTAGATGTTAATGTGCCTTAAATTAAAAATAAAAAAAGATTGTTAAGTAATAAAAATTTAGCTTCCTATTCGATGTGAAAAAATCACTTGAAAGGCCATTAGAATCTCTCAGATTATAAAGAAAAATATTATTAAAATTAAAAATATTATCTAAGCGGAATAAATAAATTATTAGGTATCAGGTATTTTATCCGAAAGTAGCACGCATATACCTGATCGGTTTCGGATTTTCATCCATCGTCAGTGCAAATTCACCAAGTTCTTTTAGAGAGTTCAATTCAACGTAATGTTTCCGTTAAACTCACATTTGTTGGTTGTATAATATACGTATGCTCTGAACTTGGTGAATTTGCTCTGACGAGGATGAAAATGCGAAACCAGTCAGGAAAAAAATCAATATGCATGCTACGGACGGATAAAATACCTGATGTTACCCATCCACATTTTCATCAAATAAATTATTAATTCAATTTTTCATTAGTGGAAAACAATATAATAAATTAAAAAAATTAAATAAATAAATAATCCGATGTGAAACATCCCAAACGACTATGCAGTTTGCACAGTTACAACAGCTGAGTCTAATTTCCTTCAAACATCGAATTTTAACTGACATCGATATTATAATAATTGTTGGTGAAAAATTTAAACTAAAAACGACAATTTGAGGGAATACGTGGTCTTCGCAGCTTTCCCAGAACTGTTCTGAAAACGTGGAATTTGCAGAAAAATGGAAAAGTCGTTTAGTAAAGTCTCACTGTCGATCAATTAATCGATTTTCTTCAAACTCGGAATTTTGACAATAAATTTAATTCTTATTAAGATAATATAGATGATAAGATCATATAATATACGGAGAATGGCCATTTATTATAGAGCTCGGTGACTCCCAACTATACTTTAGACTACAAGGGGGCCCATCGTGCTCTCCCTTTCTGGTATCTCCTCGCAGGATAGGAAGAAGACAAAAAGTAAGGAGTTAAGATTAATACCTCCAATCCCATAGTCGAAGACGAAAATATCACAACCCGGGAAGAAAAAGTGATAGATTTTCTTTTTTTCGAAAATAGTTATGATGTTACCTACGATGCAGATAACGGTTCCAAGGAATTCAAAGAAAAAAAAAAAATCCCCCGATAAGAGTTTTGAATCCATCAAATAGGATTAGAAAAGATAGAGACGACACTTGCCTGGTCACACCACATGGGGTCAGGATAGGTTTGATGTTAAATAGATGTCTTCCGATTCGAAGTTTTACAAGAAATCCTACGCTAAACTTGAAAACTTATTAAAATTTCCCATGTAAAGAGGATCCGTAAAAAGGATCAGTTACATGAACATAAGGGCTCTCCAAGAATAACTTGGAGTGCCTAAATTCTTACCATACTGGCCCCTTTAGTGGAAGAAGTTGATTTATAAGTCATTTTTTTTCAATGGCTTCATAATCAATTCAGGTCAGTGGTATATTCTATTGAGTTGTAGATTCCATCTTCGCCTCCTAAAAATGGGATGTAAGGAAAGAAGGTAAGGAATTTTGTTTAACACCTTCAACCGACCATCGAAGATTTTAAAGATATCGTACGTAGAAGAAAGGAAGTGGGGTTGAATTATGATTTTTTTTTGCTCTTTCTTGGAAGAAATTTATGATGTCCCAATAGTCTAAGGAATCCACTGCTGCAAAATTTGTGAATTCACCGAAGGGATGCATATTGGAGTAGAAAAGAATGCAAGGCAAGATGCCACGTGAAGCGTAGGCCTTTAGTCGCCACTTATGACATCCTGAACGGAAGAAACCCATGTTAAGTTTTGGACCTGCAGGGGCTTAGCAAGGAAAGCTTAGCCCTAAAATCTTCTAAAATGAAATTGCCATGAGAAATGTTTCAGATAGCTCTTTATGTGTATAGTTGGAAAATCATTCGAGCAGTTTTCGAGAAACTCGCAGAATTAAAAAAAAATCAGTATAATGGTACTTCCGGTTGACCAGAACCTTTATCAGTAAGAGAAAATAAAAAATAGGTCAATGATTAATAAATAAGGTTATAAGTATTCTGATGTCACTGTAAATACCTCATTGACGTCATATAAATGAATCATGCATTTAGTTATCTATCGTCAGATTGCTTATGAAATTGCGTTGTTTCTAAGCACATGAAGTATTAAGCACTTGAAAATAATTATTTTATTACAAGCAGATTCTATTATATGCCAGAGTTTTTTTTTTGTTTTTTTTAGAAGCTCTGATTAAACAAAACAAACATTTCTGCAATAATTAAGTTGATTATTTTTTAGTTAATTTAACATTATGTTTATTAACATTATATTTTGTTAGGAACAAATCTTGTATTTATATTTTTACTTTATTTTACTGATGGTTAGAGTTTGATTGTGATTATATTAAATTTTTAAAATTGATTTTATATCGGCACAACACAGTCTCCAGAGGAATTTTTATTTGTGTATGCTTGTGTTGTGTTCCTTAATGTGTGTGTGAATAGCATAGTTAGAGAAAGAAAAATCGCCGGAAGTTTTAAACAACAAATGGAAAATCTATCATTTTTATTTAGAGATATTTTTCTGGAAAAATTCATTTTACAGGAGTTCTGGGAGAGGGGTGACTCAGAGTTCTCTATAAAATAGCCACTTCTAGATATCGCACGGTTCGAACATGTTCATGTTCGAGAAGATGACATAAATTTGTTTCTAAAATTCCAGATTTGAAGAAAATCGGTCCACCGGAAGTGAGAAATTTCAAAGTTTATATAGTTAAAGTTATTGGAACGCCCTTCTGGACAACTATGTAACCACTTTTCTACCTGCCTGCCAATTTTTTGTGGCAGCATCTTCTTTTTTGCGGCTTGACCCTTCTATGAAATAAGCGACCAATCTCTTCCAGAAGAACTGAAGGAAGAATATAGGTTTCCTCACGCGGTAGTACACTCATGCAACACCTGAAGAAGTTTTGGATGACGATTTGAGAATCTGGAACGGAAGAAAGGAAGTTGTATGAATCTGCAAATGTGGCAATACTGTTGGTTTCGTGAGACGTCGAATGTGTGGAACGTGTTATAGCAGAGGGCTTGGAATAAATTTCCTTGCGATATTCTGGCCCTTGTGAGGAATGTGGTAAAGAACTCTTGGATCATTGTCGGATTTGAAGGATCTAAGTTGATGAAGAATTTTTTTTAGGATCAGATAATATGTGGACGGAAAGGATTTCCTTGAGCTTGAAAAGCAATTCCGGATGCCAAACACGATCGAATGCCAAAATAAAGGTGAAAAAACTCATAAATCCTGTCCTTGGGATTCCTTCCCAGATGCATTGCCGCATACGAGACAGACCAGTGTAAGATAAACAGGTGTGTAAAATGAATGTAAGCAATCACAGACGGGGAAAAGTTGGGCTGTCTGGTGACACAGGCGTTCCTATAAAAAGGCTAGCCATTCAATGATGATGATGATGTTGCAATGGGGAATTGGCAACGCTACTGTAAACTAAGTGTTTTGCCCCTGCAGGCCTTGGCCCTCTTCATAGATTGTTTCGCCAGTGCTTTAGTTTAATTTAACTTTCAGTGTCTCACATAAATAGATGTTTCTATTTTGAATTATTTTTGCTTTCCTTTATAATTTTATATCATCGGGTTCTTTGTTCTTTATAGTGTAATAACTTTCGATTAAAATGGCTATCCCTATCGTCAGTACGGCTTACGGATCTTTCTATTCTACAGTCCAACAGGTCAGCCGTTATGATAAAAAATCGGGAAGCATGTTCAGGAATAAAACTAGTGATTTTATTTAAATTCTTATTGGCGAATCGACACACACACATTTATCTAAAGCAACTCATAATTAAAAGTCAATAATAGACGCTTTAATTTAGATATTCAGTAAAAGTAGATAAAGATGAGAAGAAATTCATATCTGATATAACATCGAAGACTCTTCATTTTACTCTTCTCAAATACAAAAAATTTTGACAAATATCTCACAAAAACAAAAAAAAATATCAGGTAGCTTAAACTTGGTGTTCCGTTTACATACTACCATCACATCTGAACCAAAGATTTCGAGCAAAATCCATCAACCGGAAGTGCCATTTTGTAGAAGAGTTGTTTGCAATTTTCTCGGAAATGGCCTTAACAATTTCCTTTAATCTTAGAATACTCATTTTAATTAAAAGATTTTTCCGGAAAAAATGTGATTTTAAGGGGGGAGGGGGAGTTCTAGGGACCTGTGTCATTGGCTTAAAATTCGACTGCCGCTGCAAGTGCTCCGATGTAAACATAACAATCTTAATTAATTTTTACTTTCTTTATACTCCCTAGTAAGAGGAAGTATTGTAATCGTGTCAAATTTTCGATATAGAGTTTTCACCGGAAATATCGGTTTTTGAGGTCCCCTGAGTCCAAAAAAAAGTGGTTTTTAGCAAATGTTTTGTGTATATATATATATATATATATGTGAACAGCATAGCTCAAAAATGAAAAACCGTAGAAAGTTAAAACATGATATTACGTTTAGGTATCACCATGGGATCTGACGATGCGTTATCTGTCACAACCGGAAGTACCACTTTACTAGTTAGATTTTTTACTTTTTTGCGATTTTCTCAAAAATGGCTCCGACGATTTTCTTTAAACTCGAAACATCAACCACACATACAAAGAGCTACAACTTTTATTTGGTTTTCTTTTAAATTTAACAACAGTGTCTCTGGGAAATATCATTTAAGCCTTCAGGGAGGGGTGGGGTTTAGGTTTTCATGCGTACCTAATATTTCATTTTATTAGACAATTCGTCATCTACATATGTTCATAGAATTACAGATGTTGTGGAAAAGGACACCGATTAGGAAACAATCGATAACCGGAATTGCGTTCATGTTTTAACTTTACTAATGATTTTTGTTCACTTTTTCGTGATTTTCTCAAAAATGGCTCCGACGATTATCTTGAAATTTCGTATATAAACTAAACATGCAATGATCTACATCTTTTATTTAAAAAATATCTCTGAGGAAATTCATTTAAGGGCACTTTTAGGGGAGGGTTGGAGTTACAGCTTCCTCTAAAGTGGTATCATAGTGTTGTGGTGGTTGGTTCCGCAGAGCTGGAAAGCATCCGGAGACATTTTCCATGGTCCTGCCTTTCATTTTGTGTCATCGCCGGTTTCGGACGTCGCTCATCTTCAGGTGTGTTTTTCAGACAGTGTGACAACACAGCATTTGCACAGAGTAAATTCAGTTTTACAATGTAAAGTTAGTTAATAGATAAAGTGATAATAGATAAAGAGTTAATAAAGTTCGTTAATAAATTCAGTTTTACACGTGTAAAACTGAATTTGCTCTGTGCAAGTTTGTGTTGTCACATTGTCTGAAAAACGCATCCTGAAGAAGAGCGAACGCCCGAAACAGGTCGATGAACAGAAAATGAAGCAAGCTACCACGGAAAATGTCTCTGATGGTATCACAGTTGATTATACAATTCTACCAACCAAACAAAATTAATTAGAATAAATAGATGGCTAAAATTTTTTAGTTTCAAGAAAATTAGTAAACCGGAAGTGCGCTTTTACTGAACAGGTTTTTTTTTTCAGTTTTCGACGAATTTCATTAAATTTGGAATACACTAACTATAAAATTTGTCAAATATTATTTTGTGAACTGGAGTAAGAGAAAGTTGTGTGAGTGTTTCACACCAGATTTTTTTTTTAACTTCATGTTATTTTCTCCTTTAAACTTGTAATCTATCAACTTTATTTGGAATATTTTTCAAAAAGAGTGAATAATCTGTAACGTTAAATTTTAAAATGTTGTTTGTTTAATGTTATCGGCTCTCTCTTTTGGACTATCATTCTACTACCTGCCTGAGTAGGAACTTGTCCACCTCGAAATACATGTTGGGACAAATGTGTACTTAAATTTTTCTCTTCCTAGGAGCTCTACAGCTCACTGTCTGGTGAAGGATTAATGGTGTCTATAACGAGAGAACACTGTCCCGGAGACTACCAGTGCACTGAGAAGGACTCTGGTTGCCAGTGATCGTAAATGTTGATGTCTTCCCAAAAAATAATTTATATATAAATATAATTGTAAATAATTTTATTGCATATAATGATAATATAATAATGTAAACATGCCATCCTTGAATTAACAAAAATGTGATTGAGGTCATTGTGGTAACCAAATAGAGATATTATATTTGCAATTCCACAATTCATCCCTGGATATTTGTGGCCATCTGAAGGAGTAATTCATTAGCTTCTTTTCCTGATTTCTTTTACGGTGAGGGGAAGTTCTTGGATTCAATGAATTTTATTATTTATGAATTTGTCTATTCATTTCTTTAATGTTCCATTGTTCTTTAATATAAAATTTCTTTACAATGGAATGATGTATTTTTTTTTTGGTGGGGAACGTGTAAGCCAGAATGAATCATATTTCCACTGATCCATGATACGTAATATATCTGACGCCACAATTATACATATAAGAGTAAATAGTATGGTGAAGAGGAAGGAATTAGAATTTTTTTTTAAGTCAAGGATAAAAGGCTAAAATACTAACAGTTCCAGATGCTTCCTCTTTCAAGTGTAAACATTCGACATAAATGTAAAGATTAGTGAACTGGGCACGTGTTTTCTACTTAGTTGGTTAATATACAAATGGACAACACTAATGTTTGTTCATCTCTCCTTCTTTGTCTGTCTCTCTCTCTCTCTCTCTCTGCATTTGAATGAATATATATATAGTTCAAACTTATTCGATAAATAAACAATATTGCAGGCCCTTGGAAACTAAAAAAAATTAACTAAAAACAAAACTAAAGTTTATATAAATAACTAAAACTCTTTTTTGTGTATGCGTATTAAAAGAGATTAAAATTGTTAAGTTTATATTTTGAAAACCAGTTTTTATAGAAAACAGATCATAAGTTTAAGTGTGTTGTAGAAGAATGTGATATGTAAGAGAAAGTATAGTTTAGTCCTCCTATTATCTAGCAATAAGCACCTATAACAATAATAAAAAAGAAGGACTTTAAATAAAAAAATGAAAGTGAATCCTTCTTTACTAAACTATAATTTATTATTTATGGAATTCCAAAATCAATAAATTTTAAATCTTTTTCGTTTTATTATAAGTATAAAAGAAAGCTGGAATTTTATACAACGCTTTTATAACAGACTGACTTTTAAGATTAATGATGTATTGAATTTTTATTTATTTCTATTTTTTTATTTTTATTTTTTTTTACTAAAATCTAAATAAAATGAATTAAAATGGCTTCTTTCAATATTTCTTATTTAAAACTAAATTTAAAAATTACTAAAACGGTTCCAATATTTCCAAGAAATTTTGGCGGGAATTCTATACACGTCATTAATTCGTCCGTAAGTAAGTCTTATGTACGAACCAGGTCAAGGATAACCGGTGCAGCGATCGGAGATTGGCTTCGAAGCAAGCATGAGGCACTCTGGGGGCGGGTAGCCCAGGGGCCATACATAGTAAAAGGATGATGGCAGGGCTGTGTAAAAGAAGGACCAATATGACCATTAGTTTGGGTAGGAACCAGAACTCTCTGGTGATAGGGCTATTGACGGGTCATGGTGGGTTCAGGAAGCATCTACACAAGGTGTGTGGGGGGACCCTTGTGCAGACTATGTCAGGAGGAGGAGGAGACGGCCCTCCACTTGCTCTTTGATTGCCTTGCAATAACCAAATTGCCATACGAAACCTTTATTAGTATACAGCGACATGAGGAGATAGTAAAGCAAAAAGATCTAGTGCTGCTCCTTAGGAGTACAATAAGCCTTTGTTGGCTGCGGTACTAAGGTATAGCCCACCCGTAGATGTTAATAATAATAATAATAATAATACAAAAGAAGGCTCGATCGCAAGACCTCGGCCATCTCATTAGGTATCAGAAAGGTGATGCGGGCAGACGCACAATAGCCAAAGTTAATGCAATAATGCAACGTGGAAGGTTTCACCCGGGTAAGCCTGCTACCCGGAATAGACGTCTGGTAGAGTTTGTCGATACGCTTAAGCAAAAGTTGGCAGTCGCAGTTAGTAGATTACGACGCTATAATAAATCAGCTCGTCGGAGGAATGATAATCTCAGATTTGAGCGAAATGAGGGGTGTTCTACAGGGGGCTGCAAGGGGGGAGTAATCCAGGCGGTGATTCCATTCCCTCCACATATGAATTTAGTCAGTATTGGGGCGGATTATGGTCGGAGGCTGCGGATTATAACCGACAGACCCCGTGGCAGAGGACCGTGATTCTCGTCCAGATGTGGTGTTTGAGAATTTTGAGGTAGGCGAAATTAGGAATGCGCTCAGCCGATGCCCGAATTGGAAGGCCCCCGGTGCCGACGGTATCCACTATTTCTGGTGGAAGAAATTCACAACCACGCACAATAGTTTAGCCACTTGGTTGAGTCATATTGTTCGCAGGCCGGAATCCATGCCGCTGTTTATGACTAGTGGACTGACCTTCCTGAAACATATGGGGGGCAGCACCCGGGACCCAGGCCATTATAGACCTATCACGTGTCTGTGCACCATTTATAAGGTACTCACCAGTGCCTAGCTGACAGAATCTATGATCATGTTGATGGCCAGAACATCATATCGGAAGCGCAAAAAGGCTGTGCGAGAGGCACTTACGGGTGTAAAGAACTTCTGACGGTTGACTTTGTAGTTATGGAACAGGCTAAGAGAATGAAACGAAATCTGTGCATGGCATAATATAGAAAGCATATGACTCGGTACCACACACCTGGCTGATAGATATCCTGAAAATATATGGGGTGCCCACCAGTATAGTAAGCTTCTCAGTGTAGCCATGGGGAGCTGGCGCACATGTTTGATTACCCCGCAAAGAGCGACCACTGTGCGGTCCAGGTCCATACCGGTCAGGAGGGGTATCTTTCAGGGCAACGCATCCCACTCTGTTTTGTCCTCGCGATTAATCCACTGTCTCCATTGCTTGATTCCTTAGGCTACGGCTATTCTTTGACTTGCACCGCTGCGTCCGAACATAAGTTATCACTCTGTCGACATTGTGCCGATTGTCATCTCTGCAGCTAGTTTAATCCCGCGCGCTATCCAGGGTGGACTGCTCAAACTTAAGATTAATAGAAAGAATCTAGCTCTAATGCAGCAAGCTGTAATCCTCCATTCCTGTAGGAACGTCAGGGAGATATTGCTGTAGGGAAAAGACGAGCCAGGGCCGCGGGACCCCTCATAACGATGGCCAAGTTGGCCTATTACTACTGATGTAAAAATACATAAAAATACAAAAAATTAAAAACTAACGAAGAAAAGAAAAATGTTCACTTATAGTGATCCAGGTGCCTCCCTTGCCTAAGGGCCGCGAGACACTTAAAGGAAAAAAAAAGGAATAATAATAAGTCTTATGTCTGATGTACGAACTGGGTCGCCATTTCCTAGTCCGGCTTGGTGACTATAAAATCTTTCGTCTCAATTGCAGGCTCATCCACTGAAGGAGACAGGAGTTTAGCATAACATCTGCCGTATTCCATCGCTTCTCAAGCCTGCATCTGGCCGCATCATCAATGATCGATCCCTCGAGTGGATCAGCTACGGATACACTTAATTTAAGGGGAATAAAAATCTGGTCTGCCTTACTGCTCTCAACCGTGCGGTTTTCTCTGTACGATCCAGAAAGTAGCCCGTTGGCCAGTCTTCTACATATTATTATTATTATTATTATTATTATTATTATTATTTCTTTGTAAGGCGCTTCAACATCTATAGGCGCCCGGAGCCTTCCCTGTGCACTGCTAGCCTCCGGAAAATGTTCTCTCGTTTCAGACAATACTGTCCATTACGACAAATAAGAAATACTGTAGAATCGAAAAAAAAATCTAAGTATAGAACTGGTCTCGAACCAGGGACCTCCGCATGGTGCGCCCTACCACTAAGCTAATCCCTTCACTATATTATTATTATTATAATAATAATTATTTGTTATTATTATTAATGTGTTTGTAACTCTGAGACAATACTAAAATGAAGAAAAATTGGTTCATAGCAAGTTTTAAATAGTCATTATCATTAGACAAAGTGTTGGCGGGTATCGTTCATTAATCATAAATTCATGAGAACAGAAATCTTGAGGTCAAGTTTGCATTTTTTATAAGGTTATTTTGCTACAAATAGATTGTTTCCGTTGTTTTTATGATTGATTCATGTTGTTACGGAAAAATAATAAACCATTTGAAGGAGGAAATGTTTGTAATTGGGTGGATATTTCCGACAAACATTACTCACTGCACCTCAACGGAGTTAGTTATAGAAACAAGCATCCTTTCTGGTTTTTATAGAAACTTCATTTTCAAGCAAATAGTACCTTTATTTATGAGGATATTTGCAATTGTATACAATAATATATAAAACAAGAGGTAATAACTCGTTATCTTTTGATCATTAGAGGATTTTCTCTAATTGCATACATGAGAAGAACAAATTGGTCTTACGAATTTAAAAAAAAAAAATTTAAACTTATAAGTTGCAAATGAATAAAGATAAATAATAATAATAAATAAATAAATCAACAAAAAATGTTTTAGAATCCGGCATCAAAAATTCTTGACGTTAAATGGAAATGAAACATTTTTGATCATCTTTAATTGTGTGTGTCCAACAATAAACAAAAGCAAATTTGATTGATCTAAAAATATCTGAACAATACAAAAGCTGAAATTCATAGAATTTAAAAATTAAAAACCATAAAACCCAGTTCGACGTCTGAAACGTTTCTTTTGAAGATGTAAGTGAATAAATAGATTAAATGATTAAGATAGTCATCAATGTGTGTGATAAGTGATAACTCATGTCTGTGTTAGCGTCAGCTTATTTACTTGTTACAGAAGCTTTATTGCCCTTTAGTTGTAAATTTCAAATAAATAAATAAATAACTATAAAAATAAATCCCTCACTTTTCAATTTATAAACCTTTGAAGATTGTTCAAAAGATTTTCCTTCTCACATTACTGAATCCGTAATTTTATTTAAAAAGAACATATTAAAAATGTCCGTAATAGAATTATTAGTATACTCGTATATCTATAAAATATTAATTACAACTAACAGTAAAATATTATTTTCTTTGTTTTATAATGTATTGTATTAACTTTGAAATGTACCTTGTTTATTATTACTATTATTATTATTATTATTATTACAAACAAAATGAATTTGAAGATTAGCAAAATATTCGATCAAAATATTATTGGCTTTACAAAAATCTATTTTTTAAAACGTGATGATATTAAAAGTTGATTGACCTCGTTATTATTAAAATTTATCATTTTTCTATTTGCTAATCAATAAAATTAATTTGTCAAATCACATAATGTATTTTGTTTTGATATGAGAATGTTTGTTATTTAATCTACATTTGTAAACTTTAATTTAGAATTGGATTTTAGGTTAATTATTTAATTACCTTAAATTGCTTCATTTAAATCGTTATTTTTCCCTATTTAATATGCATGTAATGAATTTATTTTTAATTATTATGTAATATTTTGGATATAGCGGGAGGCCTTAGGCTTCTAACCTCGTTGAGGCCACGTCATTTTATTATTGCGACCTCGTTCATAGTTTGAAAAATATAACAATTGAAAACATGTACAATAATAAAAAAATAGTATCATTATTGTAATAAAAATTGCCTATCTTATCTTCCCTTGCTGAGGATCTCAGTTTATTGTTTTGTTATTTTATCTTTAAAACTAGACAATGCAATTGATGTCTACCAAATTAATTGTGCTTGCGTAAAGAATTGTCAATATTCTCTGATAGTCAAGCTGTATTGAAGGCTTTGAATAATTGGGTGAATGTAGGAGAAGACTTAATGGCCTCGCTCAGAGAAGCACAGTGGAGTTCTTCTGGTTTCCCGGACATGCGAGAAGGGTGGACGAGTTGGCTAACATGGAATCCATACTGCCATTATGTGGTCTCGAGCAAGCTTTAGCTGTTACTAAATCAATTTTGTGACAGAGAAGTCAAATAATGGAGGAAAAGAGAATTGATGAAGCATTGGAGGGGCACAGAGGACTGTCTCCAGGCTAAAAGATTTATAAGATGTACAAGACAAGGAGAACATGAAATATCTTCTCTCGTTGAGTAGGATACAATTGAAGATCCTGGTAGGTGTACTGTGTAGGTGTAGGTGTTACACAAAATAGGCAGGACCATCTAGTTCTCCCTGTATCAGAACAGATAACTCTGGAAAACGGTTTACCACTACCTAGGTCTGTTCCCTGTTTTGCCATACTAGGTTTCACTAGGTAGTTACTAGCTAGGAAGGCAACACTCTCAAGCGAATGCTTGAAAGGGGGAGTGGAGTTTAGGGATATTTTTTTCTTGGGGGATAAGAGCCCCACATTGGCTTAGGTCATGCGACTTCGGACATCCATAATTAATTATAATAATAATAGGAAGTGTCAATATATAAAAAAAAAAAAAATCTGGTTTGAAATACTCACACAACTTTTTCTTACTTCAGTTTATGATTGACAAATTTTATAGTTAGTTTACCAAACTTTGTAACAGCAACCAAAGAAAGTAAAGAGCAAAACCCAAAACCACTCTCTCGGACTGGAGTGGGAGAAACTGTATAAATATAGCGACGGACAGTCCATAAAAAGACAGTTGAATTCAGTTCAATATATCCAATTACTACGTGTCATTTTCATACCACTCTACCTTAAACATTTCTCTATTAAAGTCCAGGCAGTGTTATCACTTAATTAATATATTAGTTAACCAGTGTTAACCAAGTCTTCTTCTTATATCATCACCAGACCTAGATTCTCTCCACCTAATACATCCATTATAAATTCGTTGAAAACTGAAAAAAATGTTTTGTAAAAGCGCACTTCCTGTTTACTAATTTTCTTGAAACTCGGAATTTTGGCCATCTATTTATTTCTAATTAATTTTATTTGGATGATAGAATTGTATAATCAACTATGATAGCACTTTAGAGAAAAACATAACCCTTCCCCTCCCTTAAAAGTGCCCTTAAATAAATTTTCTCAGAGAAATGTTTTAAAATAAAAGTTGTAGATCTTTCCTCTTACTAGGAGCAAGAGAATTTTATTAAGTAATTATTTAGATCCTTCAGTATTTCATTGATGGTGAAACCTAATGCTGCATTTAAATGATAAATCATAAACAAAACCAACATATATTCTCGTGTATCCAAAACACGCAAAATTACAAGACTTCCATTATTGTCTTTGTGGAAAGCAAAGATTTAAGAGATATCGGGTCCACTTCAGATTTGAACTTATATAATTTCGTTTTGACAGTTTTGTAGTTCAGCTTAGAGAAACTGGCAAGATTATTTTAAATCATCATTTTTGCACTTTTGGGGAGAAAAAGCAAACAAAAAATATCGACTTCCAATGAGAAACTCATTTCGACCTAACACCAAAACTACATGTTAACCCCGGGGTTAAATTCAATCCACTTATTTATCAGTTTTTAACTTCTCAACATTATTTATAGCTTCATTGTACAAGCGAAGTGAAATTAATTTAGAAGGACAACCAAAACAAATAGCCATTAATTATATAATTAAAAACAATTCGAAGAGCGTGCAATATGAAGAAACACAAGGTTGCCTGTTTAAAGTTTTATTACTGACGAACACTTGAAACTGTAATGGTAAACAACAAAAAGAAAAGAAATTCCAAGGATTCTTCCTGTTAAAAAAAGAAATTATATTATTTGTGTATCATCGCCAATTATGGTTATGTAAGGATAACCTTTGAAAATGCATTGATTTTCATCCTTGTGTATTTTAGAAATAATAATGACGACAATCACATTATCACATGTTTTGTAAATGATGGAAATCATTTAATTTTTTTTTTTTTCTCGGAGTTCAGTTTGAAATATGTTGTTGCCATTTGTAATTATTGCAAACATGGGCGTAGCCAAGATCTATGTCAGGGGAAGCCAGAATATGCAACTGGCAAATAGGTCAACTGTAGAAGTTCACACATTTATAAGGGAATAGAAATTCTTTAATCTCGTATTTACGAATCCCAGATAGGTATATTTCGATGAAAAACAAAAAAATCTGGTGTGAAACACTCACACAACTTTCTCTTACTCCAGTTATCAAAATTATAATTGACAAATTTTATAGTTTGTGTACCAAATTTAATGAAATTTGTCAAAACTGAAAAAACTATTCAGTAAAAGCGCACTTCCGGTTTACTGATTTTCTTCTCACCCGGAATTTTGGCCAACTATTTATTTCTAATTAATTTCATTTGGATGATAGAGTTGTATAATCAAGTATACCACTTTAGGTTTAGGATACCACTTTAGAGGAAGCTGCAACCCCACCCCTCTCCTAAAAGTGCCCTTAAATGAATTTTCCCAGAGAAATGTTTTATATAAAAGTTGTAGATCTTTGAATGTTTAGTTTATATGTATAGTTTCAAGAAAATCGTCGGGGCCATTTTTGAGAAAATCGCGAAAAAGTGAAAAAATCATATTTAGTAAAGAGTTAAAACAAAAGCACTTCCGGTTTTCCGATTTTTCTCAAACTCGGAATTTGAACAACATATTTAATTCTAATTAACATTATTTAAATGACCGAATTGTGTAATAACCCGAAATAGCACTTTAGAGGGTAACCTAACCCCACCCCTCCCCCAGAAGGGCCCTTAAATCAATTTTCCCAGAGAAATGTTTCAAATAAAAGTTGTAGCTCCTTGTATATGTAGTTGATGTATCAAGTTTAAAGAAAATCCTTGTAGCCATTTTTGAGAAAAACGCAAAAAAGTAAAAAAGTCAACTAGTAAAGTGGTACTTCCGGTTGAGGAATTTTGACAGATAACGCACAGTCAGATCGCATGGTGATACCTAAACGGAATATTAAGTTTCAGTTTTCTACGGTTTTTCGTTTTTGAGCTATGCTGTTCACATACACACCACACACACACAGACACACACACACAAACCATTTGCTAAAAACCACTTTTTTGGACTCAGGGGACCTCAAAACGGATATTTCCTGTGAAAACTCGATATCGAAAATTTGACACGATTACAATACTTCCTCTTACTAGGAGTAAGAGAAAGTAAAAATCTGTTTTACATTCATACAATTTACTCTTATTGCAGTATAAAACCGTTTTATTAGTAATAAAATATTAAAACAAATTTTTGTTGAGCAGTAAACGATACATATAGAATGTTAAGATTATGACATGCTGGTAGGCATCCTTTGCTAAGATTACATTATAGTCCAGGAGACCCAGCATTGAAACAACACAAATAACTTTCGTTTTTTAGGCTCAGTTTTTGAAACTCATTTTCGAAAAATTGATACGATATCGCACAACTTCCTGTTACTAAGAATAAGAGCAAGTAAATATTATTTATAAAAATAAAAAAAAATGTTAAGCAATTAAATACATAAATTTGAAGTGCCTGTCAACCATGTTGCAAAAGATTTATAACTAAACTAGCTAAACCCGGCCACGCTTCACTGTGGCTCAGTCTGATTATTAGGGAAGTAAATAGAAGTATTATTATAGTTAACATAGATTCAGCAAGAAAACAAATCATTCAGCTTAATACCCTACTTTGCGTTGCTGCAATCTGAAAGGAAAAAGAAGAGAAAATGTTGTTAACTAAAAGTATTTTTTTATATTGTAAAGCTACTGAATGGACTACATTTTTTGTTTGTCTGTTTTCTGCATAAGCATAAAGATCAGATGGTTTACCGACTCTGGAGCATGCGACATATAATTGCCCATGAGAGAAGCATTCCTTTTCTAAATTCAAACTGCACACTTGCAAAGATTTGTCTTTGTGCTTTATTGATAGCCATAGCGAACGCAAGGCGTATTGGAAATTGAAGTCGTTTGAACTCGAACGCGTCATATCTGTCGGTATGAGTGGTATTCGTGGAAGGAGTACGTCTTCACCTTTATGAGAATCAGTTGTTCAATTAGATTATTCATCAATTTTTTTTAACTACTAATCATATAAGTTTGTATAACTTTGGTTGATTGATGTTTCGGAGTAATATAATTGGCACTCCAATTTTCAAATTCAGAATGGGTGGCGCTAATCCAGGAACATCGAGTGTATTAAGAAAATTCCGTTGGAAAATTCACAGTTTTCATTTTGGTCCATCACGGAGTCAATGGATTTGTATGTCACTGTTTCACCTACGATTCTGTTTAGAATGATGTTGTTCATATCGAGTACGTTGACATTTTTAGCCGATAGAATGGCTCTTTTGCTTAACCATGCGTGATTTTGATAATATGTTTCGATGTTTTGTCTACTAATAGTGCGCGAGACTGGTGTGAGGTACTTCGAGACTGGTGGCGGTGAGAGATACTCAAGTTATAAGTAGTTGAGAAAGAGGTTCAGAGAGAGCGCCCACTATCGCAACGCATCTGCGTCTGCCTATTTCTGCCAACCTAGCTAAACGCTCGGAATTTCCCGTTTCCGTGGGAACTTCGGAATAAAAAGTATATACAAACACTCTTATATAGAAATGCAACGTTGTGTAAAAATTTCAAGTCAATCCAGCGACTACTTTTCGAGTTTAGCGGCCACAAACATACGGGTGCTGAATTTTTATAAAAATATAGATTGAAAAAAATGTTGAAACATTTCCCTTCATAATTTACTATTAGTATCATAACCGACCATAATCGTGGGCGACGTATAAGCTGCATAAACATTTATTTGAGGGACGCCTCTCTAATTCATACAAAATAATATGTCTGAATAAATTTATTTTGAATTCACTTCTTTACTGGACTTGAAGTAACCAGGAAAATCTGTTAGAATCTTATTATTTGAAGAAATTAAAGTCTTCGAAAAATCATCAATAATCAACAACTGATGAATAATGTTGACTGATAAAATATAAGACCGCAAGTATTAAACAGAAAAATGTTAAAAATCTTAGGTCATAAATTTGTGTTATTTCAAAATATCTATAATTTATTATAAAGTATGGTTAGATAAATATCACTTTGCTATTATTTTTATACGATTCAACTTGGGTGATCGAAGTTTTTAATTAACTTCCTGGAGAGGAGCTTCCCACAGCCATCTGAGCAATCCTAAACCACGAAAGTTAGGAGTTGTTGATTATTGATGATTTTTCGAAGACTTTAATTTCTTCAAATAATAAGATTCTAACAGATTTTCCTGGTTACTTCAAGTCCAGTAAAGAAGTGAATTCAAAAAAAACTTGATTGGAGAACGGTGATCAAATAGTTTCGATCGAAGATGGTGCCACAATTAAATACCTGGGATGTAGTTTCTCTGGAGATTTGGAATTCAATGACAGTGCAATCTCCAAAGTGAGCCGCAATCTAGATAAACTGGTGGCCTCCAATCTGTTAAAACCCGGCCAGAAGCTTAACGTGGTCAACCAGTACGTTTTTCCGGCACTTACATATCGTCTCCAGGCGGCTCCTTTGACGAAGCTCCAACCGGCGTTTCTCGATAACATAGATATCATCATACGCAGGAGCGTGAAAGCTTTAATAGGTTTGCCGGCCAATAGTGCTTCTGCCATGCTGTATGCCCCTAGGCGCTTTCGTGGTTTAGGATTGCTCAGATGCCTGTGGGAAGCTCCTCTCCAGCACTGGTCCATCGCCCAGAGATTGGCTAAGATTACCGACGCAAATTTCCAGGAAGTTTTCAATTATGAAGCTGAAGTGTCCGAATGCGCCGGAAGGTTAGGGTTGGAAGTAGCGAACATGGAAGAGAATTTCAATGTGAAGAAGCTGAGGCAGACGTTACGCGAAAAAGCCTTTGATGATTGGTCAAAATGCAGATGGCAAGGCGTAGGCGTTCTCCACTTCAAGGATAACCCGAAAACCAATCAGTTCATCTACGACAGAACACTTCTTTCTGGATCAGAGGTGACTGGAGCCCTTAAATTAAATATGAATTATGCCCCTCTTCGTGGAGTTCCCGGTGCCGGAGGAAAAGCGATCGGAGATGTCGGACCCCTCTGTCGTAAATGCGGCAGAGAGTCAGAAACCCCAGCTCACGTGTTGGGAATCTGTCCACAGAGCATGCTCCTCGTCACCCATCGACACCACAGGGTTAAAAAAAGAATTGCTGAGCTTCTCACTGAAAGAGGATACACCTGTTTCGACGAAGTTCACTGCATCGACACGGATGGTTCAAGCAGGTTTGTCGACATGGTTGCATTTAAAGAGAAAAAAGATGCTTTGATAATCGACCCAACGATCCGATTCGAAACGAACGATCCCAACCAGGGAGTGAAAATCGACGAAGAGAAAAGGTATATATATGAGAAATGCATTCCTCACGTGCAAGAAAAATACCGGGAAATGTTCGGGGATCGTAACTATATCGTAAAGGGTTTATGGTTCGGAAGTAGGGGAGCAATACCCCGCACTACGAGTGATTTCTTCGACCAGGTCGGAATAGACAAGATTCATCTTCTGACCATTACCGAGCAAATTATACTCGCTTCGCTTGGTATTTTACATAACCATTTATATGGTCAATAACGACAGCCTGGTCAAATTTCATTTATTTTAATTTTTTTGTATTTGTTTTTTGTATTCCATTGTTTTCTGTTTTTTTTTAGACTTGAGATTTACATCTTGTGTATACAGTTACGTCTTGTAGATATTATTTTTATGACTTGCATTTTTTACGAATAATGACAGACTGTGTTTTGATTATTATTTCTAATAATCTTTATTAATATATATTAAACCTTGACTCGAACAATGGTAAAGATGTTCATAGAATTGATCAGTATGCTGTGTTTGTTGAGCAACTCAATTTAATTGAGCAGCCACACATTTCGCACAATTTTTTGTGGAATAATGTGCTTTTTCCAACTAGAGGTACTAGAATTTCTGATAACCAGGCCATTTTTACTTTTCATTAAATATTTTTAATTTTTTATTACTAAATATATAAATATTTGTATTATTATTTATTTAGCTCTAGGGGGTCAGCGCCCTGGATATGTTCATGAGTTTAAAAATGTTTAAAATGCTATGTTTGTTGTATTTCATTGGATCAGAATATTAGAGTCATTTCGAAGATCTGGAAAGCATCAGAGACATTTTCCGTGATAGCCTGCTTCTTTTTATGGTAATCGACCGGCTTTCATTGTGTAAAACTGAATTTGCTCTGTGCAAGTCTGAGTTATCACACTGTTTCACAAACGCGTCCTGAAGATGACCGAAACTGGTCGATGACCACAAAAAAGAAGCAGGCAATAACGGAAAATGTCTCTGATAATTTTCCAGCTTTGCGGAACCAACCATTACCAAAATAAGTATTGCATTCTAATGCAACAATACAATTCAAGAACATCACTCAAAATTCAAGAATTAATTCTTGCAAAACAAGATCCAGCCAATGATTTGTTTGGAAGATGGCAGGCAGTAGAACGATCTTTATTACATGGGCAACAAAACTGGTCAACTTGGTGAGATTAATGAGCAGTGGACTTGTCTTGGTTATAGACCAATTGAGCAGGGAGAATTCCAATGTTATGGTAACCTTGAGAGTGTAACTGCTAAGACGGGTGATTATTAGAGTATAAGCATGGACTCAAAATGGGAGATAATCAATTCGAGCTTATAACTACGAACATCTATATTTATAGGGTCAATATTAATAGTAAAGTATCAGGACTTCTAAATTAATAATTGAACGTTAAACCTACCTCAGCAGCAAACTCAAAACTTCCTAGCGCCTAACCTTGAAACCTTCTCACAATTTATGGGCCAATGGGACTGAAGCCGATAGGCTTATTATTATACGTCGATAACTTTTACATGGATATCTTTTATATTAAGTTCGTTTATCCCCAATCCATTCCATTAGGAAGTCCACATCCAGAACAGTGGTCCAGTTCGTACAAATCTATTCTCTCCCCCCTTTCAAAGTTGAATAAATATCTTCTTGGCATTGAGTAAAATAACGATTCTCTACTTTTCTTTGAGAAACATTATTAGAAACTTTTTTACAAATTTGCGTGTATTAAAGAAATAAAGTCATACAAAATTATTTTCAATAAAAAATTATAATTATCAATGTAATATTTGAATTATGAACTTTTTAAAAGTTCATTAATTAGATCATTATAAAAGTTAATAATTATGTTGCGAAAAGTTCTACGCCCTCTAAATTTTTGCTTCTTCAGATTGGAACAATATTTTAGACACGTGCGTACTGTATGCTGGTTTCAAATTCTTTTAATAGTATCTACTTTCTGTTTGATTAATAATAGTGTAGATTTCTGTTACAATATATTATATATTAGTTTCTGAAGGGCATGTAAATAGATAAGTTAGTACTTCATTGCTACCTATATCAAAAAATCTATGTGACTCATACATTAGGAATGCACTACCCACTATGCTGGAATGTGTTGTCTATGGAATGCCTCATAGAAAATAAAATAAAAAGTAAAGAAAGAATCTCCCGACAATGACTCATATACTTAGGTAAAGTTTTCTGGAAATGACCCTCATTTACTTCAACATACATTATGTACTTGCAAAACATATTTATTAACTAATGACCATGTGAGTTCTCCAGCTGAAGAGGCCCTCCATAATAATACCTTCATATAAATGGTAAAAATATGGTACAGATGGCATTCTGTAGAACAAAGTATTAACATTCTAGTACAGGATTAGTGTCTTTCATGTCTAATTTTAATTCGCATTATAATCTTAAAAATATATATTTTTTTTTTTATAATTCTCAGGCCCGCCAGTTGGCTAATATAAAACAGATTTGACCTACATTTCTTAATCCTAGTTATATCTTTTTTAAATGGCTGCTAAATTTTTATGTTTTTTATAGAATAAGGACATTTGAAAGGGAAGTTTTGCAAATTAATAACTTGGCAATAAAAAATGTCTGGAAATCAAATTATTGCTATTAAAAAAAAAATTCATTTAGAATATATTGGCAATGTTGATTGTCATAAAAAAAAAAGAAGAAAAAAAGTGATTAAAAATACTTTATCATAAAATAAAACATAATTCTTATTTTTCCATTCTTATTTATTATTATATTATTATTTGTCTGTGGGGAGGGACCAAACCCTACGCTATCCAAAGCTATCACTGTGCCCATATAGCTACCCCAAGAAAAACAACAAAAAACCGGGTCTAGAACAAAAATCCAGACCCGGATCTAATCCATCTAAGATTCACCGCTGTCCGAATAAATCGGACAGTAACCTTAAGCGGAATTAGCCTAAGCTATTCCACAGACATCCTATTCCGACCAAAAGTCCTGAACCTAATTTCCTTACAACCCAGGCAATCAGTCATAAGATGGATGGGTGCTTCCTCTTCTGTCTCACATACTCTACAAAATGGATCTGGAATGAGCCACCCACATTAGGTAGAGATGTCTTCTTAAACCACAATGTCCAGTAAGAGATCCAACCAGATGCCTGAGAGCGCTCCGTGAGAAACACAGCAACGTCTCACTAATGGCCTTGTCCGCCCCCCCGATGAGCATTTTGGACTGCCACAAACCAACTGAGCTCATCCCTAAGGATGAATGCTGTGAAGCTGTCTATGACTGGAAGCCTGACAGACATGTGCCAGGAGATACGCCAACAGCAGGCTCGGGACCAATGAAAGGGAGAGAGGCGCGTAATTTGGCAAACCTCTTAACCTCCTCATTCCCAAAAATTTCCATCTGACTTGGCACCCAGACTAGAAGCAAATCCTTCTGAGAAGAAAAAAGCTCTTCCAGTCTTCTAGAACATTGTAACACCAACCTGGAAGTGAAGACATCCAAGCCTTCAGCGCAACTTGGCTGTCCGAGCAGATACAAACACCTTTTAAGTTAGTGTTACGTACCCTCCTCATCCAAGACACAATAAAGAATAGCATAAATCTCAGTCTGGAAGACTGTGGTCTCCATTCACTAAGAGATACTGCCAAATGATCTGCTGTCTCAAAATAGACCGCAGCTGCAGACCTACCATCCATTCTGGAACCGTCTGTGTAACACCAGAAGTAATTATCAAGTATCACACCAGACGGGCCCATTTTTTTCCATTCTTTTACTATGATGAAGCAGTATTATGTCAGAAGGAAAGGGAATAGCTAAGTGGTTAGCGTACTGGGCTTCCAAGCGGAGGACACGGGTTCGAGTCCAGCTGTGCTTCCCTTAGATTTTTTCTTCCTAGTAGCCTCTACCGTTCACTGTCCGGCGATAGACGAGAGAACACTGTTCAGAAACCGGCAGGGCACTGAGAAGGCTCCGGGTGCCAATGACTACAGAAGTTGACGCGTCTTAAATTAAAAAAAAAAATAAATTATGTCAAATTTTTAACACAAACGCCGCATTTGTAATCATCAACTAAATTGCGATATTATTAACTAAATAGAATTGTAGTTATTGCACGTTTTTCTCGCAAATGATACCTAAGAATTTCTTTAAACTTCGTCTATTATCTATACACTCAAATGCCTATTAATTTTATTTTAAAAATTCTTCTGGAAAATTAATGATTTGGGATGTGGGATTCTGGGGAAGCTGAGGTTAAGCTTTGCTTTAAGTACCATTTCAGTACAATGTTCAGTTCAACACCATTGCATACATTACAAGCATTGCTACAATTGCAATTGGTTTTTGATTTTTTTGGAACTTTCTCGAAAACTTCTGCAAGGTTTTCTTTAAATTAGTTTCACTAACTAAATAAAGGTATTACTGGAAACAAATTTCCCTGAAAAATTATTTTGGAGATTCAAAAATTATCGGAGTTTATTCAATGTTATAGGCGTTTTTGTCTGGACTACAATGTAATCCACTCGAAGTATTATCGATATGGGTGGTAACGAACATGTATCCCCGCCACTTCTTTATGTAAACATTTTAAGTAGAAAGAAAATTGATCAATTTTATTACTCGCTGTCAATTAAAGTGTCATAAGATAAGGTGATCTCTTATCGTCAATATATTGTTTAATTGCGTTTTGGGAGAGAGACCGCTCAAATAGGATAATAATGTAATAAAAAAAAAAAAAAAAAATGAAGCTTAACTTATCGAACCTAAGCTTCACTGATGATATCGTAATGTTTGTACAAGCAGAGTGGTGGCTTTCTGATATGATAACAACACCACTAAAGAAGATCGATACCTTAAAAGGGACCGAAATGAGATCTATGAAGATAAAACTATATTTCTGATTAACAGTGATAAAGTTCATATTATTTATGTGGAAGGCAAGATACTTAACTGTGGGTTTTGTCCAAACTGTATATCTCGGGACAGCTTATCTCATTTAGAGATGGTATGTTAAAGGAAATGAACTTACGCATTGTCATGGGCGTGGAAGAAAAAAAAACTGTGCTCACAAAAATTTGTTTTTTAAAAGTGATATACTAATTATTGTTGTGGTGGTTGGTTCCGCAGCGCTGGAAAGCATCAAAAACATTTTTTTCGTGATAGCCTGTTTCATTTTGTGGTCAGCGGTTTTTTTTTTCAGTTTTCGATGAATTTCATTAAATTTGTTAGACAACTATAAATCTGTTAATTATAATTTTGAGAACTGGAGTAAGAGAATTGTGTGAGTGTTTCACAACAGATTTGTTTTTGTATATATATATATATATATTCAAGAAATGAGCACAATAATTTTTTTTTTAATTTTATATTATTTAAAATACGAGTTTTTTTGATTAAAATTGGGACAAAGCTATAAAAATTATTCAAGTTTTTAATTTCTTTGAAATGTTTATAATGACCTCATTATATATATTCGTGGAATGTGATAAATTAAATAATTGCTAATTAATTGAATATTTAACACCAATTTAATCTGATTTTCCTCGTTTAAAATTCTTAACATTTATTTTATTTGAATAAATGATTCAAAATAAAAGTGATACGTTTCTACGTATATATGCAGCAAGAAAATAGAATCTAACCGTTTTCGAAAAAATCCCCCTTCCCCAAAACTCAAAGACTTATTCGGTAAAATTTCACTTCCGGCTAATCGATTTTCTTCAAAATTGGAATTATATCAATTTTATCTAATGTGTATTAATATTATGTAGATCGTTAAAAACCATATTCAGGGAAGAGATTAGCTCAGTGGTAGCGCGCTGGACTAGCAACGCTGAGATCACAGGTTCGAATCCAGCCGTGCTACCCTTAGATTTTCTCTTTCTATGAGCCCCCTACAGCTCACTGTCCGGTGATGGTCAGTGTCCGAAGAATACTGTCCGGAGGCCGGCAGTGCACTGAGAAGGCTCCGGGCGCAAATGACACAGATGTTGAGACGCCTTAAAATAAATAAATAAATGAATAAAAAAACCCTTATTATATTATTATACTGATGTAGAGGGAAGCACAACGCAACTGGTTCTCCCTCCCCCTTCCTTGGAAAATGTTTTTAAAATAAAATATCTGGTGTGAAACACTCACAAAACTTTCTCTTACTCCAGTTCTCAAAATTATAATTGATAAATTTTATAGTTAGTGTACCAAATTTAATGAAATACGTCGAAAACTGAAAAAAAAACTGTTCAGTAAAAGCACACTTCCTGTTTACTAATTTTCTTGAAACTCGACATTTTTGGCCATCTATTTATTTCTAATTAATTTTGTTTTTGATGATAGAATTGTATAATCCAACTATGATAGTAGCACTTTAGAGAAAAACATAACCACACCCCTCCCCAAAAAGTACTCGTAAATGAATTTTCCCAGAGAAATGTTTTAATTAAAAGTTATAGATCTTTGTATGTTTAGTTTATATATATGAAGTTTCAAGAAAATCGTCGGTACCATTTTTGAGAAAATCGCGAAAAAGTGAGGAAAAAAAAATCATTTAGTAAAGTGGTAAAGTAAACGCACTTCCGGTTATCCGGATTTTTTTCAAACTCGGAATTTCAACAACATATTTAATTCTAATTAACATTATTTAGATGATAGAATTGTTTAATAAACTGAAATAGCAGTTAAGATGAAAACATAACCCCACCCCTCCCCTAGAGTGCCCTTAAATGAATTTACCTCGGAGAAATGTTTTCAAATAAAAGTTGTAGCTCTTTGTATGTGTAGTTGATGTAACAAGTTTGAAGAAAATAGTCGGAGCCATTTTTGAGATAAATGCAAAAAAAACAACTAGGAAAGTGGTACTTCCGGTTGTGGAATTTTGACAGATAACGTACTGTCAGATCCCATGGAGTGTCCTAAACGGAATATCAAGTTTCAACATCCTACGGTTTTTCGTTTTTGAGCTTTGCTGTTTTCACACACAGAGACCATTTGCTAAAAACCAGTTTTTTTGGACTCAGGGGACCTCAAAACCGATATTTCCGGTGAAAACTTAGGAGTAAGAGAAAGTAAAAAAGTGAGAGGTATTTATGTGTGTATAGATAGTTTTACGAAGTTTAAAGAACTATCGTTTAAAAACTGGAAGAAGAAGAAGAAGAAAAAAAAAAAAAAAAAAAAAAAAAAAAAAAAAAAACCTTCAGCATAATTGCATTTCCGTTTTGATGGATTTTACCGGAAATCTTCTTGTTTGATACGTTGGTTTTATCTAAATGGAATACCAAATTTGTGCTTCTTTTAAATTTTTTGAAATATTTCGTACACACACACACACTTACAAGACGATAGCGCACAAAAACATTTTTTTTCGTATTCAGGAAATCTCAAAACATGTATTTCCGGTAAAAACTCAATTTCGAAAATCTACAACGATCGCAATACTTCCTTCCTCCTACCAGGAGTAGGAGCTATTATATCGAAAAGTTAGAACTATGAAATTGCCGAAAGGGAAAGTAATTTGACTATTTCTCACCAGATTTTGTTTTTGTTTTTTTAATTCTATAATTATATACATACGTAAACAAATGCCCATTATTATAATCTGCTTCATTTTTCCTGAAGTGAAAGTAGGACCTTCATCCTATTTAATGTTTAATCTGATTCTGTTATAATTTATTTAATTATGTATTTCTTTTTTTTATTTTTTCATTTATAATGCTTTATTTAATAAAAATAAATAAATACAATTGATATATCAGATAAAAAATTTTTTTGTTGCACAGCTAATAATGCACTCTATTCAATCTCTTCCTTATTTGAGCATAGAATGATAAGAATAAAAACAAAAAAAATTCTTATGACGTAACCGCCTGGAAATGCAAATAATATCTTAAAAACAAATCCCGTCTGCAGGAAGAAACAAAAAAAAAAAAACCAGTTCGGGCCAAGGAGATTTATATTAACGAATGATTGAAGGCAAACATGCCAAGGTTAAAAATATTAAGTCCCTACTGTAACACAAAAACAAAACAAAAAAAAAAGTAATGATAATATACTCAAAAAAGTAATAACCATAGCAGCAGCAGTACGGGTTGCATTTGATACACCTATCTTCCTTCTTTTGACAGTGCTGCTCTCTGTTAAATAAATTAATTAATTCCACAGATTTTCTTCTAAATTTATATAAATCAATTTATAATTATTCGGTAGCCGTATTTTAAATTTTATTTTTTTCCAAAGTGTTTATGCGTTTTTTTTTTTTTCTTATGAAAGGATAAACCGATTTACAGAATTTTTTGTCAATTGTTCACAAAATATTTTGATAGAAATCTCACTTCAGTATTTTTTTTTAGAAGAAAGAAGGATTCGTAGAAACATCAGATGAATTTTTAACAAAACTTTACAATAGATAATTAATTATCCTTTTATAAGGAAGATATTGCTGGGTTACTTCAAAACCTTTTAAATTTGCAGTTGGCAAACCTGGCTCATTTGAAATACAGTCGAGATTACCATAAAGCTCAGTCTACTAAAAAACAATGTTCAATTCACCAAGGCATCATCAATTAATTGATGAGCTCTTGCCTTAAAATAGACTACACTCCATCCAATTAAGATTTGTTTATGTAAATACCTGAAAAAATGATCCGGCATCATTCGAATATATCGTTGATTAAAACTATAAGAATGATTAAAAATCCTAGCTCTTCAATATTTAATCAGAAAAAAGTGTTTTCCTTGCCTTAGAAAATGCCTTAGAAACGTGCCTTAGAAAATGTTTATTTCCATGTCTCCATGTCAAGCCGTCTTTCTTGTGGATTCGCAAGCGGTAATTATTGCCGTCTGTGGAAACCCCCAACCATGTGCCCGTGTGTTATTCGCTGCAGAGGTTTACTCTCACAGCTAAACCTCAAAGGTTTCAACGTGAGGTTGCACTGGGTTCCCATTCACGTCTGGCTGGAAGGGAATGAGAAGACGGATATTCTGGCTGAAAGGGGTGCGAATGAGGACCAATGCCCAGTTGAAAGCACCCTTAAGTCAGACAAGGGCGATTAAGCGCAGCAGCGTTGACTGATATAGGGCCCTTACAGAAGGTAAGAAATGGCAGCAGTCGGCAGAAAGAGCTCTTCCCCACAACTTGTCACGCGATGTAGGAGTTGCAGCTTTTTTCGTCTGGTGACCGGCCACGACTATCTGCAAGCTCACTTATACAGGATTGGCGTGGTTGACAGTGACCAGTGCCCACTATTTCAGGAAGGGAAAATGGATGCAGAACCCCTGGAAGTTTGCGCAGCTTTAAAGGATGTCCGCGACTCCGCCTACCAGCGTGGTTCGGCAATGCAGCAGCGTGTGCGAGTATATTGGGCAGCACGATACCGTATGGCAACGCTGCCACGAGTGGGCGTTGGATAAAAAAAATGGAAATTCAACACAAAAATTTGCAATGTAATGACGATTCTATGGGATCTTTACAAGAGAGATGTCAATTTCACATCTTAACTAAGCAATTTATACATTAAGTAATTTAAACATTGCTTTCACTTTTGCCATTAACTATTTTGTAGCAAGACATCAGATTTGATTCTGGACAAGCCAAACGTTCCAAGATAATGTCACGAAATTCTGCCACATATGAAAGATTAAAATTTAACAAAATTTATCCTTTGCAGCTAACAGTTTGCTCAGTTTATATGATGGTGGTACCGATTCCAATATGGAACGTAGAAGAGCCGTAACAATGTCTTAGGGTGTCGGTAAATCTCAGCAATGCTGGAAGATGATCCACAAATTGGAGCTTTTATTTTATCCAAAATGGAGGCTAAACTCCTTCAATAGATAATTTACTGTAGCATTTACAATTTACTATGTACGATATTAATCAATAATTGTCAATTAGAAGACTGTTGGAGCTTCTTGGCCGGAAACTTTGGAACAAATAAAGAAATATTAAAAATAAGGACGGATGTTGTTTCTCAGTCTATGGGATCATATAGAGCCTTTTGTAGATTATACAGTTTTTTTTTTTTTTTTCCAGTCCAACAAACATTACAATACAATTTCTTATTCTAGAGTTATCGTTATCAGCCCCTTTATATGGAAGTTAATTATGCAGGTGGTTTCCCACACTGACTCCATTATGTGATAATATTATCTGTTTTAAATTTTATAGTTTGTTTTGAAAATAGAAAACCACCAATTAAATAAAAATTACATATTTTACTAATAATTAATAACTAGCTAAACCGGCCACGCTTCGCTTTGGCTCAGTCTGATTTTAATTATTAGGGAAGTAAATAGAAGTATTATAGTTAACATAGATTCAGCAAAGAAACACATCATTCAGCTTAATACCCTACTTTGCGTTGCTGTAAGCTGAAAGGAAAGAAAGACAAAATGTTTTTAACTAAAAGTCTTTTTTTATTGTAAAGCTAGTGAATGGAATTCATTTTTTGTTTGTCCGTTTTCTGCGTAAACATAAAGATCAGATGGTTTACCGACTCTGGAGCATGCGACACATAATTGCCCATAAGAGAAGCATTCGTTTTCTAAATTCAAACTGCACACTTGCAAGATTGTCCTTGTGCTTTATTGATAGTCATAGCGAACGCAAGGCGTATTGGAAATTGAAGTCGTTTGAACTTGAACGCCATATCTGTCGGTATGAGTGGTATTCGTGGAAGGAGTACATCTTTACCTTTATGAGATCTAATGAGAATTGTTGCTTCAATTGTTCAATTAGAATTGTTGCTTCAATTACATTATTCATCAATTTTTTAACT
>JAAEAF010007497.1:0-32657 GCA_011037195.1 Triatoma infestans | reverse complement strand
AGAAGGAATGTTGAGGCCAGTTATCAGCAATACACATGAATTGTTGCAGTATTAGAAGGAATGTTGAGGCCAGTTATCAGCAATACACATGAATTGTTGCAGTATTAGAAGGAATGTTGAGGCCAGTTATCAGCAATACAAATGAATTGTTGCAGTATTAGAAGGAATGTTGAGGCCAGTTATCAGCAATACAAATGAATTGTTGCAGTATTAGAAGGAATGTTGAGGCCAGTTATCAGCAATACACATGAATTGTTGCAGTATTAGAAGGAATGTTGAGGCCAGTTATCAGCAATACACATGAATTGTTGCAGTATTAGAAGGAATGTTGAGGCCAGTTATCAGCAATACACATGAATTGTTGCATCTGGAGAAAATAAAACATTTATAATATTGCCAACTTTCGAAATATTCGTTTATTAATTTCTCCAGTCTGTGAGAAATATTGCGATTGTTTCAGATTTTCGATATTAAATGTTCACAGGAAATTATATATTTTGAGGTGACATGATTATGAAAAGGAGTTACCTTGGTGTAACAAAACTTGTTTGCGTCTGACCAAAGCTGAGCTAATTTTGAGTACATTCTATCTAGTTTTTGGCAGTAAAAATAATCGAAAATCGATCAGGAACGAATTCATGATGAATTATTCCTTCATAGTTCCAGAAAACGCGCAATATCGACTTTTTCCCAAATTGTTCTCTTGCACGGACCGGAAATGCCGTTTAACAGAGGCTCAGTTAGTGTGAAACTAAGTCTCTGTACGAGTCTGTGTTGGCACACTGTCTGAAAAACGCATCCTGAAGATGGGCGAACGCCCGAAACCGGTCGATGACCACAAAATGAAGCAGGCTACCACGGAAAATGTCTCTGATATTTCTTGAAACACTGGCAAATTTATAGTTGTTTAATTTCCCTTTGATTTAACCTTAAATAATGATCACCATATAAATAGTAATAGTATTACTTAGACAGCAGTGATTTTGCTTGGTGGTTGTATAGTTCCAGTCATATTTAGTAGTTGTGAGGGTTGGCGCCAGTGCAGGAGTGTCTGTGTAGTAATCTTCAGAGCCTCCGGCTTCAATCAGCAACACTTTCCAGTGTGCTGATAGTCTGTTTGCTACCACGCTTCCTGTAACAGGCACTTACAGATTTCTGAACAATTACTCCAGGTAATAATAGTAATAGATATTGATTCAAGTGTAATACCTGCAGATCCGGCACCCACTACAATGAAATCAAAACGCATGTGATGGTTATTATTCAGCAAATTGGAGGAATCTCTAGGTTTCAGCGACGGATCCAATTCTTCAGGCCAATACCTGGCCAGCATTGCTGCCAGTACAGCCAATAAACTTGCCAAGTCCAACATTCTGTCTATTTCTAATGCAAATGAGGCACACAAGCATCGTTGTTAATTAGAGCATTTTAGACCCCATTATTGACGTAATTGCTATGGCGATAAAAATGTATTGTTTCTCATTTATAATCGGAACATAATTGACATTTTCCTAATAGATAGCTGCGCAGTAGTCCAACAAGTTAATTCAGATAGAATTTACATTAAATGTACTTACTTGAACACGTGTTTTACTTGTTTCAAAAATTTCGGTAAGCAAGATATTAACACGCGAAATTTCCAGTTTTAATATCCCAGTAGGCTTAAATTATCTTTTCCGTTTCTGTAATTAGTGTTGATAGTAGGTTATCTATAAAGTATTTCATAAAATAGCCTAATTAGATAACACTTTCACACTTTCAGACCATGCTCACTGGCGCACACTGCACTTTTAAAATAAATAATTTCAAAGTCTAGCGGGAAAGACTCACACATTTTTTAATATTTGGGAAGGAAAGTTAATTTTAAAAAGATATTGCAAGTATTTAAAAGTAATTTAAATAACTTGTTTAATCGTATAAAGAAGGCCGGGAAGTGGTAATGCACGGGACTTGGAATGCAGATTATTGCCCGATGATGGACAGGTTTTCTGTAACGGGAGAACACTGTCCGAGGCCGGCAGTGCTCTGAGACAGGTCCGGGCGCCATAGAAGGCACCTTTTAAAAAAATAAAAGGAAAAAAAAATATTCGTAATTTCATACAAAAATTGCCAGTGTTGCCAGCGTTACCTCAAATGTATTATTTTTGAAATATTGAGATGATTATTATTATTATAATTCTTGGCATTTAGCCGGTAGTAATAATGGTGGAGAACGGGTTAATTTGCCAAGCACATCCACTTCCTATGTTTAAAATCTAATCCAGAAATTTACGGGCTATGGCTGTAGTGCTCAATATTATTGATTTGATTGAGACAAAAACAGTCCAAGTATCTTCACTTTTATACAGTGTCTTTGGGACCATACCAGCTAAGGAGGTGATTATCGACAATTTCGTTACGCCATCAAGGTTCCTTCTACGCTTTTCAGCTTTGCCTTCAGGTGAGCGTAATTTTTTCATTTTTCTTTCCTTGCGATCAACAGCCCGTGCGATCACTTCCTTCTTTTTTTGCACAGTACTAGTCCGGCCTGCTGCAAAGGACTGCCTAATTTGTTAGCACTATACTGCCTTAGTACACTTAGAAACATTGGCTCTAATACAGGAGGTACTTGTCATATGCACCTTTCCACAGTTGATGGCTAGTTCCTAATTATTATTGTATTATTATCTATTTAAGCTGTGCACTCATAAAAGTTTTCTAAGTTGACCACAAAGTAACTCAATTTACGTGCGGATTGGCCAACCTTAGTTTCCGATACTCCATCCTATGGGGCTTACTTGTTGTGAAGGTGGGAGTTTCCGTTTTCGTCTTTGGCTTTTAGGTGAATAGCATAATCTGAATGCAAATGAATTCCAGAGCAATCCTTCACTACTTCCCCACTCACCAAATCCGCTTACTTCACAATAAATATAGCACTAGTTATTTGGTCTAAAATTGTGGTCTTTCAAATGAATGGTGGAGCGGCAATCAACAACAAAAACGGGACAAGCTGTTGCACATGTACACACACACACACTAACTGACCAGAAGTTGTTCACAAACACTCACCTCAAAGCACTAGTTCTTTTAAATCACTGCACCAAATAATGTAATAATTTTTGGCCAAATTAACCTTTTTCCGCCAAAATTACCATTTATTTGGAGAATCACCTTTAACGTCTGGTTATGTCACACTATATTTGTTACAGGAGCCTTGTTCTTGCAGTTGTAAATTTTCAAATAATGACAAAAAAAAAGAAGAAAAAAAAATAAACCTTTTTTTCGCCGAAATTAGCATTTTTTCAGACAAAACTTCACTTTATGAAAATTAGTGAATTTAATTTTAATTAAAGCAAAATAACAAGTGATTTGAGACAGAAATAATTATAGAGTGAACTAGCGATTCAGCGGGGGTGAGATCCACCCATCTAGCATACATACCACGACCCCATGCACTTGTTCAGAGAAAGATAACCTCTAGCAAGGTAACAGAAAGGTTAATGTTAAACAATATTTTGTTGCTTTTCTGATATTTATTTGATTCTGTTATTAATTCCAAAAATGTTAAAAAACATTATGATATTTAAGAACTATTAGCTTACTTAATATCATTAAACAATTTAATGAAGTTTACAGACAACTTGAAATTTGTATTTTATTTTATGTGACAGCACTATGTTTTTGATATAGAAAAAAAACAATTTTACTCTAGAGATTAATAGTACATTCACTGATTTTAGTGGAACAATGAAGTAGTATTGTATGCAAATAAATATGATACAATTATTTTTTTAAATAATTCTATTCTAGTATAATAATAGTAGCAATATTGTGTTTATCTCTTATTTCTGACATACTTTTAGTTAATGGTAAGTTGATAAGCACATTAACATGCACAAGTTTTAGAAGAGAGAAAGTGTACGATTTTCATGGAGTTAATTAAAGGAGAAAACTTCAAGTAAGTTAGATATCCAGAAGTATTGTGTGCACTTTACACAGGTACAGAGAGAGATTGTAAAACGACCGAGTTGCGGCTACACTGATCTAAGTATTACCCATTGAGAACCCTTTGTTATGTTTCAGAATATCTTTGATAATACCCCAGAAGTAATGCAAACCATTGTAGCACTACCTCAGTCAAATTTCGCAATAACAGTAGCATAGCAGCAAACGTCAAATTTTAAAAAATATGCTAGTACAAATAGGCGCCACAATCAGATGTTCAAATAGAGACATCAAAAGCAGGCTCACACGCTGCGTCACAGAACCCAGGTGGCCACTGTAGGTCATCAGCAATTTCATGAAACCCCTGTTGCCTCTATTCAAACTACTTTGTGATAACCTAAGGAGGTTAAAATGCACCTGTCACCACTCCTGACAACTTAACGCAGTTGTCTGAAAAACGCGCTGTCTATCAATTCTACATCAGTTATAAAACACGTCAACATTAAGTCTCAGCTAGTTCGTAAGGCCATTCTATCACTTGACGTTTCTGTACCTTATAAAGTCCTTACAACAAACTCCCAAATGTTATAATTTCATACCTCTAGTAATTATTAGTTTTCACCTTTTACCACACAATTATAAATCTTAGTGATAGATAATCTACAACTATTAAATTGACTAGAATAAGTGAAATCTTAAAACTTAAGGTATTAATTAAGGAATGTAGGAAATATTGTCGCACTTCTTTTATTAGAAGACCTGCGAGCGCTGAAGTAAGTCTAGAACTTGCTACGCTGAACCGAACCTATCTCTTTCATTATTTGCGAACAAATAAATTCCATTTTTTCTTTCTATGGTATGTGTTGCTGAAAAAATGTACCTTATGAATATTGTGTAATTACAAAAAGACTGGTAACTAGGATATTGGATGTAAGAAGATACTTACCTAAGAAGTCCATCGATCTACCATTGGTCATCATAAGTAGTGCGAATCATATCGGAAGCTTTCTCAGCGATCATGACCACGGGCGCCATGGTGTTGCCCCTGGTGATGGTGGGCATGACACTGGCATCTACCACTCTTAAGCTGTCAATTCCGAGCACTTTCAGCCTGGGATCAACCACAGTTCTCTTGTCATCAGGAGGACCCATTCGGACAGTCCCTACACCATGATATCCAGCGATTGCCGTGTGTTTTATAAAGCAGTCTAGATACTCATCTGATAGACGGTGTAAAGGTTTGCACATTGATGCAGCCTTGGTAATCCACTTTAATGAATATTTGGCCAGGGAAGGAGCTGCCATATAACTTATTACGTGCCTTATTCCATGTCTCACTGCTGCCATATCTGATTTTAAGCCAAAATAATTTGGATCAACGAGTGGTTGATCTGAATAATTATTACTTCTCAATTTGACTGAACCCAAAGACTTTGGATGTATGTTGCCTACATATACAAATATCAGAGGCCCATCCCGCCGACCTGTGAACTGCTCGTTGATCACACCCATAATTATAGTTAAGTCAGGTGCCGACTGTTGCTTTTTCATTAGATTTAGAAATGCCAAAGTTTGTTGAGGAGGTGAGGTAAGAGTGCCTTCTTTATCTCTGACATACTGTAATAGTGTATCCAAGGTGTATTCAGTGCAACAGTTTAGTGCAGTTTTGTTTACACTAAAATACAATGAAACGCCACTGTGATCTTGGAAATTCTCTCCAACAGGAAGACTTGCATATACAGGTACATTCAATTGATGAAGATGTTTTTTTGGACCAATGCCGGACAATAATAGCAGTTTAGGTGTGTTCATGACGCCGGCGGACAGTATTACTTCCTTCTTAGCGTATATATTGTACTCTTTACCCTTCGTATTACATATCACACCTTCGGCTCTTCGCCTTTGCGAATTAATTAAAACTTTCCTAACAACAGTGTTCTTGAATATGTAAAGATTCGGTCTATTTCTAATCGGATTTAAATAAGCCTTGGAGGTGCTACACCTGGTAGCGCCGTTCATTGTGAACTGCAATTCGGCAACACCAATCTGCTTGCCGCCGTTATAGTCAACTTGATGTAATCCACATCCCACAGCAGCTTCTATGAAATCTTCACTGACCTGTGCTCGGTATCTCGAATGCCCAATTGATTGTGCTCCATTGTTCGAATGATAATGTACATTTTTAGCCAATTCGGGAACTGTCATGTTTTCTGCTTTTAGAAAATAAGGCAAAACGTAATCATATCCCCACCCTTCATTGCCTAACGCTTCCCATTCATCATAGTCCTTCCGGTTTCCTCTTACATAATCCATTCCGTTTATAGTACTAGTGCCGCCCATCACATGGCCCGCAGGATATGCACAAAATCCTTTACTATCTGCAAACAAGAATGTATAATGTTATTTCAAATTTGTTTTCATTTAATTAATATTTAATATGGCATTTATAAATAATTTAGATTTATAATTACTAAAGCACGCTTGTTCTTGTTTTACTGTTGTATAATTCCAATCATATTTTGTTCGCGCCAGAATGCTGGACATTGCCGGCACGTCGGTGATGTAATCTTCATCATCACCAGCTTCTATCAGCAGAACTTTCCACTTTGGATTCGCTGACAGTCTGTTTGCAATGACGCAACCTGTATACATATAGAGGACAAAGCACATTTTGTTTATTCAATCAGAAAAATGAAGGGGTGAATAATCTAAAGAAGAAAAGAAGATGTTTAATAAATTACAATTAAAACAATCAATAAAAATCTTATATTAAATTAAACTAATTTATAGAAATAGTAATAATAATATAAATATAGAAAAAGTTACTAAATAGTAATAGCTTTGTAAACTAAAGGTGGTGGAGCCAAGTGGCAATTAAGGGGTAATGTTACAGTACGCGGCCAACTCGGCAGCTAATTTGATTTTATTTTATTTTATTTGTTTTTAAGGTTTAATGGGGAAAATTTGTAAGGAAATACGTAAAGATGAATGTGTCGGAAAATTAGATTTCGTAGAAATAGAAAAGGAGGTGGAGTATAGTTATATCTTATATGTAAAGAGAGTAATAGCAAGAAAATAAGTAATGTTTGAGTGTATTCGAACATAATAATACTAATAAGAAATGGTTAGTGATAAACAATTTTGGACAATAGAGTGACGCGCGTGGCGCGTGTGGAAGTGAGCCTGCACACGGACAGTAGTAGCCAGCCGGCTGTGGAGAGAAGTAGAACTCCATCTCTTTGCGGTTTTTTTCCGGATTTTTTTTTCCAATTTGGAAACGTTTTGTCTGCCTGTCCGCCAGCCTGGGAGCAGCGGACATCTACCTGGAAGGGGAATTGAGCAGTCAGGCGATTTTGTGGAGTAGAGCTACACGAAGAATACCGCCTCTTCATACTACAGAGAAGAAAAGGAAGAAAAAAGGGTGCACCCATCAGCTAAGTGAATTGGTTTTTTTATATATTTTTCATAGTACATATTACTCTCTTATAATAAAATAAAAAGAAAGGAAAAAAAAAGGGAAGAAAAAGGGGGAGGTTTAATATAGTAACGCATATTTTCAATAAGTAGCGTATTTTATTTATTATAGTTTTTGTATCTGAGAAGATCTTTTGAGTTTATTGTATTGAGGAATTTACGAGGAGTTATTTTTGTATTTTTTTTTGTTTTGTTTCTTGTTTTGTTGCTGTTTATTAGGCGTGAAGAAGATTGTTTTTTTTGTTTTCTTTTTTTCTGTTTGAATTATATTATTTGACTGAAATATATTTATTTTTTTTCCTTAGGCAAGTTGTGTTTTTAATTTACGCTAGCCCCTTTTCCGGTGCTGGAAAAAGGAATAGAAGGCCCGGAGAAAGTAAAATTTAAGGAGGAAAATTATAAATTGTTGTATAAGCACTATATTCCACCTCCACGTAATTGCCAGGTAAGAGTTTTCTTTTTTTTCTTATTTGTTCGCACAACTGGAGAATGAAGTGAAATCAAAGGAAAAAAAAAAGAAAAAAAGAGGAAGAAGACGATACACCCGTCTTTACGTATTTCTGGTGAGGAGAGGATCCTAAAAGTATTGAGGAAGTTCAGTCGGTAATCAGGCCGTTAGCTGAGGGGGCTAAGACGGTTGGCTACTGACTAATTAACACGGGTTCAATCCCCGCGGTGATTGATATTTTTTTTTCTTTTTTTTTTAGGATTATTTTCTGGTGTAAGATTTCTTTTTATTTCAGGTATATGAACGCCTCCGTTTCCTATTTTAATTTTAAATTGTTTTAATAACCCCAAGGTTATTATTAATTAATAATATTTAAGTAATTAACAGTCCTTTGATAATACCGTACCTTTGGTTCCTGTGGGGCTTCCGTCACTTTCCCCACCAGACCCCTTCCCCCCAAGTGACGTGGCGCCCAACCGTTATTATATTATTTATTATTATTGTGATTATTATTTATTGTTGAATTCCTTTAGTGTGATTATTTATATTCAATCGGAACCCACCCCTTCTCCTTCTGAGCGTGGGCCCTGAATGTAGTGTTACATTAACTTGGCGCGCAAACGTGGGGCCTGAGCCGAAAATTTAAATTTTTTTATATTTACGATTATTTTTTTTATAAAAATTTATAATAGTTATTTTTAATAATCTTATGCTTAATTTTATTATTATTATTAATCTTATTCTTATAATAAATCTTATTCTTATTAATCTTATTTACAGTAACAATTTTTATTAATTTTTTTTTTCAAATTACAATTTGCTGTGGTACTATTTCATGTGGGAGATATAATTTTTTTTCCTAATACGTTGAGGGGAATTAATTATTTATTTATTTTGTTGTTTGTATTTTTTTTCTGGTTCTTGCTTTTTGGTTCTTTCTTTAGTCTATCTTTGTTTTGCAAAGGATAGCACAACATTAGATTTTCAAAATGTATGTCTCATGTTTAAAGAAGGATGAGCTAGAATATGAGTTACTAATAAGGGGTATTAGTGACTTAAAGAAAGTCGATGTTATGAGAAGGAGGCTTGAGACGCTGCTTGATATGGAACGAGGTGGGAAATTGATGCCACCAACTAAGTTTAACCCTAAGGATATATCGGGAGAATTAAAGATATGCACGGAAAAGTTAGAGCAAATCAAAGAAGAAGATGCAGGCTGGGAGAGAAGCGAGACCCTGTTGCAACATTTGATAAATCGATTGTCGCGCCTTATGGTTGAGGATGAAGTGAACAAGCAGGCAAAATCTAAATTAATAGGCGACTGCTTAGCCCTGTATGATGCTCTGAGTGCGTTGTTCAAGGCGGACGAAAAGAAGACCAAGGCAAGCACATGCACCACTGAGTCCATACCCCCGGCAGTTGAAGAAAATTCGACAGCGGTAACCGAGCAGGTAGTGATCAAGAAAGTACAAGTACCCGTCAAGGACTGGGGTGTGAAATTTTCAGGCGATGGGCAAGGCCTTAGTATAAACGCCTTCTTGGAGATAGTTGAAGAGTTGAGGCAAGCAAGGAATACGACCACTAAGAGCTGTTCCATTCAGCCTATGACCTTTTTAGAGGACCAGCGCTGACTGCAGTTCGGGCTTTGAGAAGAGAGGTATCAACCTGGGAAGGACTAGTAAAGGAGCTGCGAGCAGAATTTGAGCCCAGAGATTATGAGGACCGATTGTGGGAGGAGATAAGACGAAGAACGCAAGGTTCCGAAGAATCAATAGGGGTATTCACGGCAGTGATGGACAACTATTTCCATCGGCTTCCAACCGTGCCAAGCGAACAGGAGATGTTGAAAATTATTAAAAAGAACATGCTCCCGTATTATCTGGACCGCTTAGCGCTACAGGAGGTTAGAACGGTAAAGGACTTGGTGAGGCTAGGACGCCAGTTGGAAGACGCGAAGTGGAAGATAGATCGTCATCGGCCGCCACTGCTGCTAAGGGCCTGTTGGAGCCAGACTTGTCCTATCAGCCATCCGCATCTAGGCAGAGAGAGCCACGTCAATGGGTTAGCGAGGCTAAGGAGGCCAAGGCAACGCAGAAAGCACCCGTCAGGTGCTACAACTGCTCAAAGACTGGACATCTGGCACGGAACTGCAAGGAGGTGACTTGCTGGACCTGCAAACAAGTGGGGCATACCTCCAGAACTTGGCGACAAGAAAGGAAGACAAAGCAGAATGATCCGGGAAACGACCAAGGGGGTCGAACATAGATGGACGATGTTCGAATGTAACCCCAAAGTCCAGCCGCGAGTCTGCCGAATGGTTATGCTGGCTTGACACTGTAAGAGAGGCGTTGGGGGGAAAATCGAAATCTCTGGTATCCTCAAAAACATCAGACAAGCGACCCTACTTGAAAGTGGATATTCTGGGTAAGGAAGTAATTGGTTTGCTGGACTCGGGAGCTACAAGGTCCCTACTAGAGGCCAAGAAGTGGGAAGATTTTACGAGGCTTGGGGTAAAATTGGAAAGTGCAGAGGGTACCAAACTTTATCTTGCAGACGGTTCGGCAGCTGAAATTCTCGGGAAGGCGACCCTGCCTGTCAAGTTGGAAGGAAAGGTTGCTGTCATCGAGTTTCTGGTGATACCCAGTCTCAACCATGACCTTTATTTGGGAGTGGACTTCTGGCGGAAAATGCAAGTGGTGCCAGACCTACAGAGAGGCACCTGGGAATTTGGAGAATCGGTGGAGGAAGAAGTAAGACAACCGCCTGCACTGAATAGCGAGTCTTCATTGGAGGAAGAGCAACGGAGGAGATTGACGGCGCTTATCACCGAATGGAAGACACGTAAACCTGGCAAACTTGGCTGCACCAGTAAGGTAGAGCACTTTATCGACACAGGAACCCAAAGGCCGATAAAGCAGCGATATTATCCGGTTTCTCCATACGTCCAGGAAGTGATGAACAAGGAGCTGGACCAGATGTTGGAGGATGGAGTAGTAGTTCCGAGCAACAGTCCATGGTCGTCCCCCGTGGTCCTTGTGAAGAAGCCTGATGGAACTCATAGGTTCTGCGTCGACTATCGCCAGCTAAATGCGGTCACCAAACGAGACGCTTACCCGCTACCTTATGTGAGTGACACATTAGACAAATTGAGGGATGCCAGATATCTTTCGACGATAGACATCAAGTCCGCTTATTGGCAGGTGCCCTTAGAGGAGAGCAGCCGAGAGAAGACAGCGTTCACCGTTCCTGGGAGAGGGCTCTTCCACTTTCTGAGAATGCCGTTTGGTTTGCATAATGCGCCTGCGACCTGGCAGCGTCTCGCCGATAACTGTTTGAAGGCTGACTTAGCTCCGTATGTCCTAATCTACCTGGACGACATAATCATTGTGACGCAGACTTTTGAAAAACACTTGGAGATTCTGGAAGAAGTCTTCCGAAGACTGGCAGAAGCCAATCTTAGGGTCAACTGGGAGAAAAGTTACTTTTGCCGAAGTGAGCTCAAATACCTGGGCTATATCGTGAATCAAGATGGGCTTAGAGTTGATCCGGATAAAGTGTCGGCCGTGATGAACTACCCAAGACCAGAGACGGTGAGGCAAATTAGAAGGTTCGTGGGCCTAGCCTCATGGTACAGGAGGTTCGTCCCCCATTTTTCCACTGTGATTGCACCTCTTACGGAGTTAACCAAGAAGAAGATCAAGTGGCACTGGGGAGACAAGCAGGAAAAGGCCTTCAACGACATCAAGGAGATACTTGTTTCAGCACCCCTTCTTACGTGCCCAGAGTTCTCGAAGCCTTTCACCTTGCGAACAGACGCCTCGAACTATGGATTGGGTGCAGTACTCTCGCAGGAAAGGCCGGATGGCGAAAAGCCGATTGCTTATGCAAGTCGGGGACTCACGTCAGCCGAGAAGAAATACTCAACCACAGAACTCGAATGTCTTGCTGTCCTATGGGCAATCGAAAAATTCCGGCCATACTTAGAGGGAATGGAGTTTACAGTGGTGACCGACCACATGGCTTTAAGGTGGCTGCATAGCTTAAAGGACCCTAACGGAAGATTGGCACGTTGGGCTGTCAAACTACAGCAGTACAGTTTCAAGGTAGAGCACCGGCCAGGCAGATTGAATAAGGCAGCCGACGCCCTATCAAGAGTGTTGGAGAAAAAGGAGGAGGTCGACGCCGTGGATACCAGCAACAATCTATCTAGACCTGATTTGTGGTACAGTAAGATGATGTCGAAAGTCCAAAGAGACCCAGGGACGTATCCAGAGTGGAGAGTGGAGAACGAAAGGCTGCTAAAGAGGGTTGTGGATCGGCAAGAGATTCTTGGAGAAGATCAGCCGTGGAAAGTAGTAGTTCCAAAGTCGCGACGATCAACATTGCTGATGGAGTACCATGATAGCCCGCTATCAGGTCACTTAGGCTCTTACAAGACCCTACAAAGGATCAAGGAAAGGTACTACTGGCCGGGAATGAACGCCGATGTGCGGAGATATGTAGCCAGGTGCCGGACTTGTCTGGAGATGAAGCCCTCACAGCAGAAACCAGCAGGACTTATGGGGCAACAAAGAGTCGCGGAATACCCGTGGCAGATTCTTAGCGCAGACCTCATGGGGCCACTGCCGTTAACAACTAATCAGAATCGTTTCATCCTCTGCGTGACTGACTATTTTTCTAAGTATTCCGTCTTAGTTGCGATGAGGAAGGCCACCACAGCTAGGGTAGCGAAGGTTATGGAGGAACAGGTATTTCTGATGTTTGGAGTGCCGCAGATCATAATCCGCGACAATGGTGTGCAGTTCAAAGGGAAGGCATTTTTGGACATGGTGAAGAGTTACAAGGTAAAAACGTGGTATACGGCTCTATACCACCCCCAAGCCAACCCTACGGAAAGAGTTAACAGGGTAACGAAGACCATGATAGCCTCGTACGTCAAGGGGGAGCATCGTTCATGGGATAAAGAACTTCCCAGATTGGCGTTCGCCCTGAAAACTGCAGTCCACGAATCCACAGGATACACGCCAGCCTACATAAACCACGGACGAGAATTACCACGCTCGGGAGAAGACCACGGCGAGGATGATGGAAGGCCGAAGGAATTGAACTTCCAACGAGAAGCTCACCTGAAGAAAATGGAGAAGATGCCAGACTTGTACGAGTCCGTAAGAAAAAACCTAAGAGAAGCCTACGAGAAGAGTAAGAACTTTTACAACCTACGCAGAAGACCGATCCATGTAGAGGTCGGACAAGTTGTGTGGTGTAGGACACACCCCCAGTCAGATGCGGCAGAGTACTACGTAGGCAAGTTAGCCCCAAAATTCAGGAGAGTTCGCGTGAGACGCAGAATTTCCCCGATCATTGTAGAGCTCGAGGACATGGACACCGGGAGTAGTATAGGAACATACCATGTACAGGACCTAAAGTTAAACCCGTCAGACTAGGAACGGGAGGGATCATTAGAGAGAGAGGAGAGGGGCCAGAAGGAGAAGGAGGACCCCTAAGATCCTACTTCCTAAAGTCCTTTACCCAATCCCAGCTCTAAGCCTTTTTTTTCCTTGTTTTTTTGTTAGGTTAGCGGAGGGTTGTTACAGTACGCGGCCAACTCGGCAGCTAATTTTATTTTATTTTATTTTATTTGTTTTTAAGGTTTAATGGGGAAAATTTGTAAGGAAATACGTAAAGATGAATGTATCGGAAAATTAGATTTCGTAGAAATAGAAAAGGAGGTGGAGTATAGTTATATCTTATATGTAAAGAGAGTAATAGCAAGAAAATAAGTAATGTTTGAGTGTATTCGAACATAATAATACTAATAAGAAATGGTTAGTGATAAACAATTTTGGACAATAGAGTGACGCGCGTGGCGCGTGTGGAAGTGAGCCTGCACACGGACAGTAGTAGCCAGCCGGCTGTGGAGAGAAGTAGAACTCCATCTCTTTGCGGTTTTTTTCCGGATTTTTTTTCCAATTTGGAAACGTTTTGTCTGCCTGTCCGCCAGCCTGGGAGCAGCGGACATCTACCTGGAAGGGGAATTGAGCAGTCAGGCGATTTTGTGGAGTAGAGCTACACGAAGAATACCGCCTCTTCATACTACAGAGAAGAAAAGGAAGAAAAAAGGGTGCACCCATCAGCTAAGTGAATTGGTTTTTTTATATATTTTTCATAGTACATATTACTCTCTTATAATAAAAAAAAGAAAAAAAAAAAAGGGAAGAAAAAGGGGGAGGTTTAATATAGTAACGCATATTTTCAATAAGTAGCGTATTTTATTTATTATAGTTTTTGTATCTGAGAAGATCTTTTGAGTTTATTGTATTGAGGAATTTACGAGGAGTTATTTTTGTATTTTTTTTTGTTTTGTTTCTTTTTTTGTTGCTGTTTATTAGGCGTGAAGAAGATTGTTTTTTTTGTTTTCTTTTTTTCTGTTTGAATTATATTATTTGACTGAAATATATTTTTTTTTTTCCTTAGGCAAGTTGTGTTTTTAATTTACGCTAGCCCCTTTTCCGGTGCTGGAAAAAGGAATAGAAGGCACGGAGAAAGTAAAATTTAAGGAGGAAAATTATAAATTGTTGTATAAGCACTATATTCCACCTCCACGTAATTGCCAGGTAAGAGTTTTCTTTTTTTTCTTATTTGTTCGCACAACTGGAGAATGAAGTGAAATCAAAGAAAAAAAAGGAAAAAAAGAGGAAGAAGACGATACACCCGTCTTTACGTATTTCTGGTGAGGAGGGGATCCTAAAAGTATTGAGGAAGTTCAGTCAGTAATCAGGCCGTTAGCTGAGGGGGCTAAGACAGTTGGCTACGAACTAATTAACACGGGTTCAATCCCCGCGGTGATAGATATTTTTTTTTTCTTTTTTTAGAATTATTTTCTGGTGTAAAATTTCTTTTTATTTCAGGTATATGAACGCCTCCGTTTCCTATTTTAATTTTAAATTGTTTTAATAAAACCTTAGGGTTATTATTAATTAATAATATTTAAGTAATTAACAGTCCTTTGATAAGACCGTACCTTTGGTTCCTGTGGGGCTTCCGTCACTTTCCCCACCAGACCCCTTCCCCCCAAGTGACGTGGCGCCCAACCGTTATTATATTATTTATTATTATTTATTATTATTTATTATTGAATTCCTTTAGTGTGATTATTTATATTCAATCGGAACCCACCCCTTCTCCTTCTGAGCGTGGGCCCTGAATGTAGTGTTACATTAACTTGGCGCGCAAACGTGGGGCCTGAGCCGAAAATTTAAATTTGTTTATATTTACGATTATTTTTTTTATAAAAATTTATAATAGTTATTTTTAATAATCTTATGCTTAATTTTATTATTATTATTAATCTTATTCTTATAATAAATCTTATTCTTATTAATCTTATTTACAGTAACAATTTTTATTAATTTTTTTTTTCAAATTACAATTTGCTGTGGTACTATTTCATGTGGGAGATATAATTTTTTTTCCTAATACGTTGAGGGGAATTAATTATTTATTTATTTTGTTGTTTGTATTTTTTTTTTTCTGGTTCTTGCTTTTTGGTTCCTTCTTTAGTTTATATTTGTTTTGCAAAGGATAGCACAACATTAGATTTTCAAAATGTATGTCTCATGTTTAAAGAAGGATGAGCTAGAATATGAGTTACTAATAAGGGGTATTAGTGACTTAAAGAAAGTCGATGTTATGAGAAGGAGGCTTGAGACGCTGCTTGACATGGAACGAGGTGGGAAATTGATGCCACCAACTAAGTTTAACCCTAAGGATATATCGGGAGAATTAAAGATATGCACGGAAAAGTTAGAGCAAATCAAAGAAGAAGATGCAGGCTGGGAGAGAAGCGAGACCCTGTTGCAACATTTGATAAATCGATTGTCGCGCCTTATGGTTGAGGATGAAGTGAACAAGCAGGCAAAATCTAAATTAATAGGCGACTGCTTAGCCCTGTATGATGCTCTGAGTGCGTTGTTCAAGGCGGACGAAAAGAAGACCAAGGCAAGCACATCCACCAATGAGTCCATACCCCCGGCAGTTGAAGAAAATTCGACAGCGGTAACCGAGCAGGTAGTGATCAAGAAAGTACAAGTACCCGTCAAGGACTGGGGTGTGAAATTTTCAGGCGATGGGCAAGGCCTTAGTATAAACGCCTTCTTGGAGATAGTTGAAGAGTTGAGGCAAGCAAGGAATACGACCACTAAGGAGCTGTTCCATTCAGCCTATGACCTTTTTAGAGGACCAGCGCTGACTGCAGTTCGGGCTTTGAGAAGAGAGGTATCAACCTGGGAAGGACTAGTAAAGGAGCTGCGAGCAGAATTTGAGCCCAGAGATTATGAGGACCGATTGTGGGAGGAGATAAGACGAAGAACGCAAGGTTCCGAAGAATCAATAGGGGCAGTGATGGACAACTATTTCCATCGGCTTCCAACCGTCCCAAGCGAACAGGAGAGGTTGAAAATTATTAAAAAGAACATGCTCCCGTATTATCTGGACCGCTTAGCGCTACAGGAGGTTAGAACGGTAAAGGACTTGGTGAGGCTAGGACGCCAGTTGGAAGATGCGAAGTGGAAGATAGATAGTCATCGGCCGCCACCTGCTGCTAAGGGCCTGTTGGAGCCAGACTTGTCCTATCAGCCATCCGCATCTAGGCAGAGAGAGCCACGTCAATGGGTTAGCGAGGCTAAGGAGGCCAAGGCAACGCAGAAAGCACCCGTCAGGTGCTACAACTGCTCAAAGACTGGACATCTGGCACGGAACTGCAAGGAGGTGACTTGCTGGACCTGCAAACAAGTGGGGCATACCTCCAGAACTTGCCGACAAGAAAGGAAGACAAAGCAGAATGATCCGGGAAACGACCAAGGGGGTCGAACATAGATGGACGATGTTCGAATGTAACCCCAAAGTCCAGCCGCGAGTCTGCCGAATGGTTATGCTGGCTTGACACTGTAAGAGAGGCGTTGGGGGGAAAATCGAAATCTCTGGTATCCTCAAAAACATCAGACAAGCGACCCTACTTGAAAGTGGATATTCTGGGTAAGGAAGTAATTGGTTTGCTGGACTCGGGAGCTACAAGGTCCCTACTAGAGGCCAAGAAGTGGGAAGATTTTACGAGGCTTGGGGTAAAATTGGAAAGTGCAGAGGGCACCAAACTTTATCTTGCAGACGGTTCGGCAGCTGAAATTCTCGGGAAGGCGACCCTGCCTGTCAAGTTGGAAGGAAAGGTTGCTGTCATCGAGTTTCTGGTGATCCCCAGTCTCAACCATGACCTTTATTTGGGAGTGGACTTCTGGCGGAAAATGCAAGTGGTGCCAGACCTACAGAGAGGCACCTGGGAATTTGGAGAATCGGTGGAGGAAGAAGTAAGACAACCGCCTGCACTGAATAGCGAGTCTTCATTGGAGGAAGAGCAACGGAGGAGATTGACGGCGCTTACCACCGAATGGAAGAAACGTAAACCTGGCAAACTTGGCTGCACCAGTAAGGTAGAGCACTTTATCGACACAGGAACCCAAAGGCCGATAAAGCAGCGATATTATCCGGTTTCTCCATACGTCCAGGAAGTGATGAACAAGGAGCTGGACCAGATGTTGGAGGATGGAGTAGTAGTTCCGAGCAACAGTCCATGGTCGTCCCCCGTGGTCCTTGTGAAGAACCCTGATGGAACTCATAGGTTCTGCGTCGACTATCGCCAGCTAAATGCGGTCACCAAACGAGACGCTTACCCGCTACCTTATGTGAGTGACACATTAGACAAATTGAGGGATGCCAGATATCTTTCGACGATAGACATCAAGTCCGCTTATTGGCAGGTGCCTTTAGAGGAGAGCAGCCGAGAGAAGACAGCGTTCACCGTTCCTGGGAGAGGGCTCTTCCACTTTCTGAGAATGCCGTTTGGTTTGCATAATGCGCCTGCGACCTGGCAGCGTCTCGCCGATAACTGTTTGAAGGCTGACTTAGCTCCGTATGTCCTAATCTACCTGGACGACATAATCATTGTGACGCAGACTTTTGAAAAACACTTGGAGATTCTGGAAGAAGTCTTCCGAAGACTGGCAGAAGCCAACCTTAGGGTCAACTGGGAGAAAAGTTACTTTTGCCGAAGTGAGCTCAAATACCTGGGCTATATCGTGAATCAAGATGGGCTTAGAGTTGATCCGGATAAAGTGTCGGCCGTGATGAACTACCCAAGACCAGAGACGGTGAGGCAAATTAGAAGGTTCGTGGGCTTAGCCTCATGGTACAGGAGGTTCGTCCCCCATTTTTCCACTGTGATTGCACCTCTTACGGAGTTAACCAAGAAGAAGATCAAGTGGCACTGGGGAGACAAACAGGAAAAGGCCTTCAACGACATCAAGGAGATACTTGTTTCAGCACCCCTTCTTACGTGCCCAGAGTTCTCGAAGCCTTTCACCTTGCGAACAGACGCCTCGAACTATGGATTGGGTGCAGTACTCTCGCAGGAAGGGCCGGATGGCGAAAAGCCGATTGCTTATGCAAGTCGGGGACTCACGTCAGCCGAGAAGAAATACTCAACCACAGAACTCGAATGTCTTGCTGTCCTATGGGCAATCGAAAAATTCCGGCCATACTTAGAGGGAATGGAGTTTACAGTGGTGACCGACCACATGGCTTTAAGGTGGCTGCATAGCTTAAAGGACCCTAACGGAAGATTGGCACGTTGGGCTGTCAAACTACAGCAGTACAGTTTCAAGGTAGAGCACCGGCCAGGCAGATTGAATAAGGCAGCCGACGCCCTATCAAGAGTGTTGGAGAAAAAGGAGGAGGTCGACGCCGTGGATACCAGCAACAATCTATCTAGACCTGATTTGTGGTACAGTAAGATGATGTCGAAAGTCCAAAGAGACCCAGGGACGTATCCAGAGTGGAGAGTGGAGAACGAAAGGCTGCTGAAGAGGGTTGTGGATCGGCAAGAGATTCTTGGAGAAGATCAGCCGTGGAAAGTAGTAGTTCCAAAGTCGCGACGATCAACATTGCTGATGGAGTACCATGATAGCCCGCTATCAGGTCACTTAGGCTCTTACAAGACCCTACAAAGGATCAAGGAAAGGTACTACTGGCCGGGAATGAACGCCGATGTGCGGAGATATGTAGCCAGGTGCCGGACTTGTCTGGAGATGAAGCCTTCACAGCAGAAACCAGCAGGACTTATGGGGCAACAAAGAGTCGCGGAATACCCGTGGCAGATTCTTAGCGCAGACCTCATGGGGCCACTGCCGTTAACAACTAATCAGAATCGTTTCATCCTCTGCGTGACTGACTATTTTTCTAAGTATTCCGTCTTAGTTGCGATGAGGAAGGCCACCACAGCTAGGGTAGCGAAGGTTATGGAGGAACAGGTATTTCTGATGTTTGGAGTGCCGCAGATCATAATCCGCGACAATGGTGTGCAGTTCAAAGGGAAGGCATTTTTGGACATGGTGAAGAGTTACAAGGTAAAAACGTGGTATACGGCTCTATACCACCCCCAAGCCAACCCTACGGAAAGAGTTAACAGGGTAACGAAGACCATGATAGCCTCGTACGTCAAGGGGGAGCATCGTTCATGGGATAAAGAACTTCCCAGATTGGCGTTCGCCCTGAAAACTGCAGTCCACGAATCCACAGGATACACGCCAGCCTACATAAACCACGGACGAGAATTACCACGCTCGGGAGAAGACCACGGCGAGGATGATGGAAGGCCGAAGGAATTGAACTTCCAACGAGAAGCTCACCTGAAGAAAATGGAGAAGATGCCAGACTTGTACGAGTCCGTAAGAAAAAACCTAAGAGAAGCCTACGAGAAGAGTAAGAACTTTTACAACCTACGCAGAAGACCGATCCATGTAGAGGTCGGACAAATTGTGTGGTGTAGGACACACCCCCAGTCAGATGCGGCAGAGTACTACGCAGGCAAGTTAGCCCCAAAATTCAGGAGAGTTCGCGTGAGACGCAGAATTTCCCCGATCATTGTAGAGCTCGAGGACATGGACACCGGGAGTAGTATAGGAACATACCATGTACAGGACCTAAAGTTAAACCCGTCAGACTAGGAACGGGAGGGATCATTAGAGAGAGAGGAGAGGGGCCAGAAGGAGAAGGAGGACCCCTAAGATCCTACTTCCTAAAGTCCTTTACCCAATCCCAGCTCTAAGCCTTTTTTTTCCTTGTTTTTTTGTTAGGTTAGCGGAGGGTTGTTACAGTACGCGGCCAACTCGGCAGCTAATTTTATTTTATTTTATTTTATTTTATTTGTTTTTAAGGTTTAATGGGGAAAATTTGTAAGGAAATACGTAAAGATGAATGTGTCGGAAAATTAGATTTCGTAGAAATAGAAAAGGAGGTGGAGTATAGTTATATCTTATATGTAAAGAGAGTAATAGCAAGAAAATAAGTAATGTTTGAGTGTATTCGAACATAATAATACTAATAAGAAATGGTTAGTGTAAAACAATTTTGGACAATAGAGTGACGCGCGTGGCGCGTGTGGAAGTGAGCCTGCACACGGACAGTAGTAGCCAGCCGGCTGTGGAGAGAAGTAGAACTCCATCTCTTTGCGGTTTTTTTCCGGATTTTTTTTCCAATTTGGAAACGTTTTGTCTGCCTGTCCGCCAGCCTGGGAGCAGCGGACATCTACCTGGAAGGGGAATTGAGCAGTCAGGCGATTTTGTGGAGTAGAGCTACACGAAGAATACCGCCTCTTCATACTACAGAGAAGAAAAGGAAGAAAAAAGGGTGCACCCATCAGCTAAGTGAATTGGTTTTTTTATATATTTTTCATAGTACATATTACTCTCTTATAATAAAATAAAAAGAAAGGAAAAAAAAAGGGAAGAAAAAGGGGGAGGTTTAATATAGTAACGCATATTTTCAATAAGTAGCGTATTTTATTTATTATAGTTTTTGTATCTGAGAAGATCTATTGAGTTTATTGTATTGAGGAATTTACGAGGAGTTATTTTTGTATTTTTTTTTGTTTTGTTTCTTTTTTTGTTGCTGTTTATTAGGCGTGAAGAAGATTGTTTTTTTTTATTTTCTTTTTTTCTGTTTGAATTATATTATTTGACTGAAATATATTTATTTTTTTTCCTTAGGCAAGTTGTGTTGTTAATTTAGGCTAGCCCCTTTTCCGGTGCTGGAAAAAGGAATAGAAGGCACGGAGAAAGTAAAATTTAAGGAGGAAAATTATAAATTGTTGTATAAGCACTATATTCCACCTCCACGTAATTGCCAGGTAAGAGTTTTCTTTTTTTTCCTTATTTGTTCGCACAACTGGAGAATGAAGTGAAATCAAAGAAAAAAAAGGAAAAAAAGAGGAAGAAGACGATACACCCGTCTTTACGTATTTCTGGTGAGGAGGGGATCCTAAAAGTATTGAGGAAGTTCAGTCAGTAATCAGGCCGTTAGCTGAGGGGGCTAAGACAGTTGGCTACGAACTAATTAACACGGGTTCAATCCCCGCGGTGATAGATATTTTTTTTTTCTTTTTTTAGAATTATTTTCTGGTGTAAAATTTCTTTTTATTTCAGGTATATGAACGCCTCCGTCTCCTATTTTAATTTTAAATTGTTTTAATAAAACCTTTTAAATTGTTTTAATTAATAATATTTAAGTAATTAACAGTCCTTTGATAAGACCGTACCTTTGGTTCCTGTGGGGCTTCCGTCACTTTCCCCACCAGACCCCTTCCCCCCAAGTGACGTGGCGCCCAACCGTTATTATATTATTTTTATTATTATTTATTATTGAATTCCTTTAGTGTGATTATTTATATTCAATCGGAACCCACCCCTTCTCCTTCTGAGCGTGGGCCCTGAATGTAGTGTTACATTAACTTGGCGCGCAAACGTGGGGCCTGAGCCGAAAATTTAAATTTTTTTATATTTACGATTATTTTTTTTATAAAAATTTATAATAGTTATTTTTAATAATCTTATGCTTAATTTTATTATTATTATTAATCTTATTCTTATAATAAATCTTATTCTTATTAATCTTATTTACAGTAACAATTTTTATTAATTTTTTTTTTCAAATTACAATTTGCTGTGGTACTATTTCATGTGGGAGATATAATTTTTTTTCCTAATACGTTGAGGGGAATTAATTATTTATTTATTTTGTTGTTTGTATTTTTTTTTTCTGGGTTCTTGCTTTTTTTTTTTTTTTTTTCAATGTTTTATGGCGTCGACTGCTGAGGTCTTTGGCCACATTCTTCGCCGTGTATGTCTGTAGAAATGCATGGAATATTTTCATTATTTTCTGAATATCTAATTTTTATCTTCCTCTATACTCACTACTAGATAACACAGCCGTCTTAGTACTAGATGTATATAGACTTCGGTATATACAACCATTCCAAACCAATACTACCAAAATAATACTACAATACCAAATACGTTCATTTCAATAAATACATCCATTCCATCACAAACCTAATTTAAAAGTGGGTGGAGTACTGGATATTCCTCGCACCCCGCGGACTTAAAACTAAAATAAAACTGTGTACACTATTTACATAACGTTCATACTCACATTCACACAGTGCCGGGGTTGCCATTCCCGGCTCAGACCCGCCCCTCCAAAAGTCAGTGGCTCCCGAATTAAAAACAGTGCAGGAGAGGTTTCCTACACGACCAAAAGTTGCCACCCCTGGTCGGAATTGGCCCCCCCCACACCCATTCTCACAATCTTTCATTCCGACAAAAATTTAAAACCTTATTCTAGAACCTATGTTATCACTTACAAGCTAGTGGATTGTAGTACTCGATATTCCTACAATCCCGATCTGTCTAACCTAACTAATAAACTACATATAAAAATTAACTAACACACAATACTCTTTCATGCAAATAAATTACTTTCATACAACTACTTTCATCCAAATAAATTACTTTCATATAAGTACTTTCATCCTTTCAGCTATATACATCTATGTACAATTATATAAAATATATTAAATTTGTCTATATATTCCTAATGCTCTTAAAAAATCAATCACTCCTTTAATCTTATCGCTTTCCTCCAGATTCTCTTTCAGGTTGTCTGATAAGTTATAAAGCCGTCGCATATAGAGTAAATTTCTGCAGGTGCATAGTAGATGACGAACAGTAAGGCGTTCGCCGCACCTTTCGCACAATGGCGGTTCTCGACCAGCCAAGAGGTGCTGATGTGTGAGAAGTGTGTGACCTAGTCTAAGCCGATGAATTTTGACTCGCTCGTTTCTGTTTAAAGAGAGAGGAGGCTGCCATCTGTTTACAGACTTCTTTATTATGGATAGGGCATTTTCAATGTGTTGCCATTCCTGTTGCCATTTTTCGTTTATGATATGCGTTAAATATGCCTTAACGTCTGACTGTTTGGCTATAATTACCTCTGGTGTCTCTTTTTCTGTGGCTTGCCGAGCTGCTTTATCAGCCATCTCGTTACCTTTTATTCCAATGTGACTAGGTATCCATACAAAAATGATGGTTTTGCCACTGTCAGTTAAGGAAGTTATGAGAGCCAAAATCCGCTGATTAAAAGTATCATTTGAAAATTTTTCTTTTAAACTTTGAAGTACACTCAGTGAGTCCGAGGCAATCAAGAACTTGGAAATGTTTGTCGACATTGTACAGAACAATAAAGCTTGCCAAATCGCATATTGTTCAGCAGTGTAAACTGAAGTATACTTCGGGAGCATCCACGAATGTTGCTGGTTATCAACGACAAATGCACTGCCTACACCTGTATCTGTTTTAGAGCCATCGGTATATATCACAGTAAAGTCCGAATGCTCTTCTAGGATAGCATGAAATTTTTTCTGGTACATTTCACTGGGCGTATCGTTTTTATGTAAATTTGTGAGCTCATTAAGCATTCTTACGGATGATATCTTCCATGGAGGAACTTCGGTAGGACCAGTGGACAGCATTCTTGGCAGACGGAAACCACAGTTTCGTAGAAGTTCAAATGCTCGCACTCCAACTGGTCTCGTAATTGTAGGCCTTGTCTCATACCTTCGCTTTTTACAAAAGAGTACATCATAGTTCTGGTGTTTTGGGTTGGCCCTAATAGTAGAAACGTAGGCCATCAGGATTTTCTGCCTCCGGAATCGTAGTGGCAGAAGACCCGATTCACTGTACAGACTAACAGAGGGTGTTGTCGGGAATGCTCCCAGAGCGTATCTAATGCCTCTGTGATGTATAGGATCAAGAGTTTTTAAAACAGACTTACGTGCTGATGCGTAAGCTATACATCCATAGTCTATACGGGAGAGCACCAATGATCCGTAAATTCTGAGTAAAGTGTCGGGGTCGGCACCCCATTTGCAATTTCCGAGGCACTTCATAATATTTAAAGCTTTCTTACATCTCAGTACCAGATCGTTTATATGCAGTCGCCAATTTAGCTTTGAATCAAAAATCAAGCCTAAGAATCTGGCCGACTCTTTGCATTCTATTGGCATGTTTTTGATGGTAAGCCGTGGGTCACAGTGCGGTTTTCTCAGTCTGCAGAAATGTACATACTGAGTTTTTTCAGCTGAAAATTTAAATCCTACTTTCTCTGCGTTTTGAACAATCTGGTCTATCGACATTTGCAATTTTCTATTAATTTTTTCTATTGTTTTATCTGTGCAGAAAATAGTGAGGTCATCTACGTAGAGGCATTTATTGACAGAGGGATCTATTTCGGAAGCAATGTTATTAACAGCCACTGCAAAGAGGGTGACACTTATAGTAGACCCTTGAGGAATACCATTTTCTAAATTTTTAACCGAGGAGAATGTATTTCCCACTCTCACCCGGAAGGTGCGGTCACTTAGAAAGGAGGATATAAATAGTGGCAAGTTTCCTCGGAGACCCCAGCCATAGAGTTTTCGAAGTATACCATACCGCCAGGTCATGTCATATGCTTTCTCCAGATCGAAAAATACTGCGACAGTATGTTCCCTATTTTTGAAGGAGTCTTGAATTTTATTTTCTAGATATACTAAGTGATCTAAAGTCGATCTGTTTTTACGAAAACCCGCTTGATGTTCTACCAACAGAGAATTTCTTTCAAGGTACCATATTAGCCTCGCGTTAGCCATTCTTTCTAGGATCTTTCCAAGGCAACACGTAAGACTAATGGGTCGATAACTGGAGGGAAGTAAAGGATCTTTTCCTGGTTTTAGAAGCGGTACAATGATGGCTTCCTTCCATTGTCTCGGGTAACAATTAGACTCCCAGATTTTATTGAAAAGTGTTAGCATTATTAATTTTATATGTTCGGGGAGATTCGCGAGCATCTCATAATGTATAGTGTCAGGACCTGGGGCTGTGGATTTTTTGAACTTAAGGGCTTCCTTAAGTTCAACCATTGTAAAGCCTACGTTATAATCATATTCCTCGTTGGTACTGAAATCTAAAGGAATCTCACGTTCACTTCTAGTTGCAAGAAACCGATGGTCATAATTGTTTGAACTGCTCGCTTTTTCAAACTGGTTTGCTTAGGATTCCACTATAGCATTTGGAGAGTTAGCTATAATTCCATTATCCAGTCGGATATTTGTAAGTGCAAAGGGGGTTTTATTACCGGCTATTGCTTTAACTTTTTTCCAGACGTCTGTTAATGGAGTTTCTGGTTTGATTGAGGAGACATACTCAACCCAGGCAGATCGTTTGCTTTCCAGTATGACTAGACGTGCTTTAGCTCTGGCTTTTTTGAATTTTATCAGGTTTTCACTGGTAGGGTTCCTACGGATCTATTAAATGCTTGCTTTTTCAATTTGATTATGTTACTTACCTGGGGATTCCACCATGGTACCACCCGTTTAGCTGGTTTTTCGCTATTTCTAGGAATTGTAGCTTCCGCTGCAGCAAGAATTGATTGGGTCAGTGTATCAACTAACTCTGAGGGGTCAATATTCTGTGGTGGCGTAACAATTTTCTCTTGGAAGAGTGACCACTGAGCTTTCTGAATCAACCATTTTCGAGGGACAGACGACATTGCTTTCATTCTACCACTATTTATTATTATCGGAAAGTGGTCACTATTATGGAGGTCGTCCAGGACATTCCATGATAAGCGCATGGAGAGTCTGGGCGACGAAAAAGATAGGTCGATAGCGGAAAAAGTTCCCGTTGCAGCATTAAAATGTGTCGACGATCCCGTGTTTAATAATGTAATGCTGTGACGATCTAATAGCTGTTCTATAAGACGGCCTCTTATATCGTTAGAAGCAGAACCCCAGAGAACATTATGTGCATTAAAATCCCCAACTAGTAAAAATGGAATTGGTAGTTGGGAAACTACCAGCATTAGGTCTTGTAATTGCCATTCGGCATTAGGTAGATATATGTTACATATAGTCACTGATATAGGAAATGATATTTGAATTGCAACAGCTTGGAGCGGTGAATCCAAACTAACAGTAGTGAAGCGTACATTTCCTCTAACTAGGAATGCAACCCCTCCCTTTGCTCGAACATTCACCACTGCGTCTTTCCTTACTACTGCATAATTCCTGAGCGTATAGGGTTGCCCAGGTTTAAGATGAGTCTCTTGTATGCAGGTACAGATAGGGTCATATTTTGTCAGCAGCATCTTCAGATCACAGTAATGTGTTATAATCCCGTTGCAATTCCATTGTAAAATATTCTCCATGTTTTGTTTTCTAAATATTATAGATAGTCTTAAATTCTAAACATTAAAGCTGACAGAAACAAAGAATAAATAGCATAACATAAACATTTTACAATTTTAAATTAGGCACAATGACACAAAACTAAGTTTAATTATTTTCGAGGTTTCCCCTTCGGCCACCCTTTTTTCTTTTTACCCCTACTACGTGGGGACTTCCCTGGACTATATTGGGCCTGAGAACCATCAGAAGAGGGTTCTTCTTCTGCTTCCTTCATTTCGATAAGCTTCCTTTTTTCAGAACCCACTTCCGACCGTGCGGGACTTTGGCTGGTCACCGACCCGGTTCGTGGTCTGAGCGGCACCGGTAGATTACCTAGTCTCTGAATATAAGGTGAGATTGTGTCTTTGGATATAAATACTGTTTTCAAGACTGATACCAGTTGAGGTACCAATTCCTTAACCAGTGATGGTATATCTAGTTTACTTGGTACGCTGGATGTGGCTCTGGCATAAGATATACCTTGTGGAGTGGGAATTATAACTTTCCGTTTCGCCTCCAAGTAGGATATATTTTCCTTCACCTTTACCTCTTGAATAGCCATTTCGGCCTTGAAAACTGGACAATTTCGAGAGCGAGCGGAATGATTACCCCCGCAATTTAAACAAACAATGGGCTCCTCGCATGCTTTCCCTTCATGAATATTTTTGCCACAGACGCAAACCTGTTCATTTGGACACTTCAGAAGGATGTGGCCGTATTGTTGACAACGGAAACAGCGAAGAGGAGCAGGAACATACTGTCTGACAGGAAGTGAATAGAAAGCTACTTTAATTCTGTCCGGTATTTTCGGCTTACTAAATGTCAATATGTGATTTGCTGTATCCTTGAGTTCGCCACTTACTCTAGATTTAATACGTTTAACTTCAATCACTCCCTGATCTTTTAGTTCACACGCTATATCTTCGACAGTACAGTTAAGAAGATCCCTACAGAAAATTACACCTTTGGACGTATTAAGCGTTTGGTGCGCAGTAACTGTAATATTCCAGTCACCCATTCTTTTAATATTACACAGCCTGTTAGATTGTGCAGCAGAAACAGTTTCGATCAGTAATAAACCATCTTTTATCTTTTTGATCATTTTTAGTTCTCCTATCAATCCAAACAATAATTTATTAAGAACAAACGGATTATCCTTAGAGAAATCTCCATTCTCCTTTTTCACGATCAGGAACCGAGGGGATCCCACCTTTTCCTGATTCGTATAAATAGGGTTTTTTGGTGGACCCATTACCACATCCGCTTTTAAAGAGGTGGACGCCTCAATAGAATTTATATTTGTAGTAGGATTCATTAAGGTCCCACGAGTAGCCAAGGAACAAGATCGTCACCCACAGCAGAGCCTGGATACCGCGGGAAGGCTATATTCCAACCGGAGGTCGCCTGGTATCCGGAGGGCACCGTTCGAGACGGCCAGGATCCCCGCCGCCAACCAACCCATCAGCACGGTAGCTTACGCCTTGGGTTAAGGCCCTAAATGTGTATGTACCCTGTGTAGGTATGAAGTGTGTGCGTTTGTGTGTGTGTGTGTTGTGTGCGCTTGTGTGTGTGTGTGTGTGTGTGTTGTGTGCGTTAGTGACTGTTACATGATATGTTATATGTTCAGTGTACCCCCCTGTCCGGCTGGGCTAGTAGGAAGAGCCGACCTCCCTAAGAAGTGCTAGTCACTTCCCCCGTTATCCTGTTAGTCGCCTCTTACGACATCCCGGATTTGGAGCAGGCCTATTCTGTCCCCGGTCCTGCAGGGGCATTCTTGCTTTTTGGTTCCTTCTTTAGTTTATATTTGTTTTGCAAAGGATAGCATAACATTAGATTTTCAAAATGTATGTCTCATGTTTAAAGAAGGATGAGCTAGAATATGAGTTACTAATAAGGGGTATTAGTGACTTAAAGAAAGTCGATGTTATGAGAAGGAGGCTTGAGACGCTGCTTGATATGGAACGAGGTGGGAAATTGATGCCACCAACTAAGTTTAACCCTAAGGATATATCGGGAGAATTAAAGATATGCACGGAAAAGTTAGAGCAAATCAAAGAAGAAGATGCAGGCTGGGAGAGAAGCGAGACCCTGTTGCAACATTTGATAAATCGATTGTCGCGCCTTATGGTTGAGGATGAAGTGAACAAGCAGGCAAAATCTAAATTAATAGGCGACTGCTTAGCCCTGTATGATGCTCTGAGTGCGTTGTTCAAGACGGACGAAAAGAAGACCAAGGCAAGCACATCCACCAATGAGTCCATACCCCCGGCAGTTGAAGAAAATTCGACAGCGGTAACCGAGCAGGTAGTGATCAAGAAAGTACAAGTACCCGTCAAGGACTGGGGTGTGAAATTTTCAGGCGATGGGCAAGGCCTTAGTATAAACGCCTTCTTGGAGATAGTTGAAGAGTTGAGGCAAGCAACGAATACGACCACTAAGGAGCTGTTCCATTCAGCCTATGACCTTTTTAGAGGACCAGCGCTGACTGCAGTTCGGGCTTTGAGAAGAGAGGTATCAACCTGGGAAGGACTAGTAAAGGAGCTGCGAGCAGAATTTGAGCCCAGAGATTATGAGGACCGATTGTGGGAGGAGATAAGACGAAGAACGCAAGGTTCCGAAGAATCAATAGGGGTATTCACGGCAGTGATGGACAACTATTTCCATCGGCTTCCAACCGTCCCAAGCGAACAGGAGAGGTTGAAAATTATTAAAAAGAACATGCTCCCGTATTATCTGGACCGCTTAGCGCTACAGGAGGTTAGAACGGTAAAGGACTTGGTGAGGCTAGGACGCCAGTTGGAAGATGCGAAGTGGAAGTTAGATAGTCATCGGCCGCCACCTGCTGCTAAGGGCCTGTTGGAGCCAGACTTGTCCTATCAGCCATCCGCATCTAGGCAGAGAGAGCCACGTCAATGGGTTAGCGAGGCTAAGGAGGCCAAGGCAACGCAGAAAGCACCCGTCAGGTGCTACAACTGCTCAAAGACTGGACATCTGGCACGGAACTGCAAGGAGGTGACGTGCTGGACCTGCAAACAAGTGGGGCATACCTCCAGAACTTGCCGACAAGAAAGGAAGACAAAGCAGAATGATCCGGGAAACGACCAAGGGGGTCGAACATAGATGGACGATGTTCGAATGTAACCCCAAAGTCCAGCCGCGAGTCTGCCGAATGGTTATGCTGGCTTGACACTGTAAGAGAGGCGTTGGGGGGAAAATCGAAATCTCTGGTATCCTCAAAACATCAGACAAGCGACCCTACTTGAAAGTGGATATTCTGGGTAAGGAAGTAATTGGTTTGCTGGACTCGGGAGCTACAAGGTCCCTACTAGAGGCCAAGAAGTGGGAAGATTTTACGAGGCTTGGGGTAAAATTGGAAAGTGCAGAGGGCACCAAACTTTATCTTGCAGACGGTTCGGCAGCTGAAATTCTCGGGAAGGCGACCCTGCCTGTCAAGTTGGAAGGAAAGGTTGCTGTCATCGAGTTTCTGGTGATACCCAGTCTCAACCATGACCTTTATTTGGGAGTGGACTTCTGGCGGAAAATGCAAGTGGTGCCAGACCTACAGAGAGGCACCTGGGAATTTGGAGAATCGGTGGAGGAAGAAGTAAGACAACCGCCTGCACTGAATATCGAGTCTTTTTTGGAGGAAGAGCAACGGAGGAGATTGACGGCGCTTATCACCGAATGGAAGAAACGTAAACCTGGCAAACTTGGCTGCACCAGTAAGGTAGAGCACTTCATCGACACAGGAACCCAAAGGCCGATAAAGCAGCGATATTATCCGGTTTCTCCATACGTCCAGGAAGTGATGAACAAGGAGCTGGACCAGATGTTGGAGGATGGAGTAGTAGTTCCGAGCAACAGTCCATGGTCGTCCCCCGTGGTCCTTGTGAAGAACCCTGATGGAACTCATAGGTTCTGCGTCGACTATCGCCAGCTAAATGCGGTCACCAAACGAGACGCTTACCCGCTACCTTATGTGAGTGACACATTAGACAAATTGAGGGATGCCAGATATCTTTCGACGATAGACATCAAGTCCGCTTATTGGCAGGTGCCCTTAGAGGAGAGCAGCCGAGAGAAGACAGCGTTCACCGTTCCTGGGAGAGGGCTCTTCCACTTTCTGAGAATGCCGTTTGGTTTGCATAATGCGCCTGCGACCTGGCAGCGTCTCGCCGATAACTGTTTGAAGGCTGACTTAGCTCCGTATGTCCTAATCTACCTGGACGACATAATCATTGTGACGCAGACTTTTGAAAAACACTTGGAGATTCTGGAAGAAGTCTTCCGAAGACTGGCAGAAGCCAACCTTAGGGTCAACTGGGAGAAAAGTTACTTTTGCCGAAGTGAGCTCAAATACCTGGGCTATATCGTGAATCAAGATGGGCTTAGAGTTGATCCGGATAAAGTGTCGGCCGTGATGAACTACCCAAGACCAGAGACGGTGAGGCAAATTAGAAGGTTCGTGGGCTTAGCCTCATGGTACAGGAGGTTCGTCCCCCATTTTTCCACTGTGATTGCACCTCTTACGGAGTTAACCAAGAAGAAGATCAAGTGGCACTGGGGAGACAAGCAGGAAAAGGCCTTCAACGACATCAAGGAGATACTTGTTTCAGCACCCCTTCTTACGTGCCCAGAGTTCTCGAAGCCTTTCACCTTGCGAACAGACGCCTCGAACTATGGATTGGGTGCAGTACTCTCGCAGGAAGGGCCGGATGGCGAAAAGCCGATTGCTTATGCAAGTCGGGGACTCACGTCAGCCGAGAAGAAATACTCAACCACAGAACTCGAATGTCTTGCTGTCCTATGGGCAATCGAAAAATTCCGGCCATACTTAGAGGGAATGGAGTTTACAGTGGTGACCGACCACATGGCTTTAAGGTGGCTGCATAGCTTAAAGGACCCTAACGGAAGATTGGCACGTTGGGCTGTCAAACTACAGCAGTACAGTTTCAAGGTAGAGCACCGGCCAGGCAGATTGAATAAGGCAGCCGACGCCCTATCAAGAGTGTTGGAGAAAAAGGAGGAGGTCGACGCCGTGGATACCAGCAACAATCTATCTAGACCTGATTTGTGGTACAGTAAGATGATGTCGAAAGTCCAAAGAGACCCAGGGACGTATCCAGAGTGGAGAGTGGAGAACGAAAGGCTGCTAAAGAGGGTTGTGGATCGGCAAGAGATTCTTGGAGAAGATCAGCCGTGGAAAGTAGTAGTTCCAAAGTCGCGACGATCAACATTGCTGATGGAGTACCATGATAGCCCGCTATCAGGTCACTTAGGCTCTTACAAGACCCTACAAAGGATCAAGGAAAGGTACTACTGGCCGGGAATGAACGCCGATGTGCGGAGATATGTAGCCAGGTGCCGGACTTGTCTGGAGATGAAGCCTTCACAGCAGAAACCAGCAGGACTTATGGGGCAACAAAGAGTCGCGGAATACCCGTGACAGATTCTTAGCGCAGACCTCATGGGGCCACTGCCGTTAACAACTAATCAGAATCGTTTCATCCTCTGCGTGACTGACTATTTTTCTAAGTATTCCGTCTTAGTTGCGATGAGGAAGGCCACCACAGCTAGGGTAGCGAAGGTTATGGAGGAACAGGTATTTCTGATGTTTGGAGTGCCGCAGATCATAATCCGCGACAATGGTGTGCAGTTCAAATGTTTGGAGTGCCGCAGATCATAATCTGCGACAATGGTGTGCAGTTCAAAGGGAAGGCATTTTTGGACATGGTGAAGAGTTACAAGGTAAAAACGTGGTATACGGCTCTATACCACCCCCAAGCCAACCCTACGGAAAGAGTTAACAGGGTAACGAAGACCATGATAGCCTCGTACGTCAAGGGGGAGCATCGTTCATGGGATAAAGAACTTCCCAGATTGGCGTTCGCCCTGAAAACTGCAGTCCACGAATCCACAGGATACACGCCAGCCTACATAAACCACGGACGAGAATTACCACGCTCGGGAGAAGACCACGGCGAGGATGATGGAAGGCCGAAGGAATTGAACTTCCAACGAGAAGCTCACCTGAAGAAAATGGAGAAGATGCCAGACTTGTACGAGTCCGTAAGAAAAAACCTAAAAGAAGCCTACGAGAAGAGTAAGAACTTTTACAACCTACGCAGAAGACCGATCCATGTAGAGGTCGGACAAGTTGTGTGG
>JAAEAF010007496.1:0-21697 GCA_011037195.1 Triatoma infestans | reverse complement strand
AAGAACACAAGAAAGTTGACTGGTATGCAGTTAAACCTACCAGAAAATACCAAGGATAGAGAAAAAATGATAAATTATGTTGTTTCGGCATTTAGTTTTAACTCTCTACCAATTAACTATATAGAGGTTGTGGAAGATTCTAGCAACAAAGATATTATAAAGATTGTGCAAAAATGTTACATTAAAGTAGTGGAAACGTATTTCTCAAAAACTGGAACACTGTTTTCTACCATACCAGAAAGTATAGATGTCGAAAAAGCAGGACTGGTCTCTACAAATAATATAATTCCTCGTGTCTTACGGAAGAGAGTTAACATAACCAACAGGCTTTTACCATATGCAGTAAAAGAAATAGAACCCCCATCTCTAATATATGTACTATCTACAAAGAAACGACAGCTAGAACTAGAAGAGGTGGATTTAAAAAGAAGGAAGATAGATTATATACAGAAAACTGCATCTCTTAAAGAGGAATGAATACAAGCAACTGCTGAAGAAGGAAAACGAGTTGACCGAATTTAAAAATAGGTTAATAAACCACTTTAAAACACATTGGAAGAATCTGGACACAACTGGTGTGTACAATGTTAATGCGTTTACCGTAAACAATAAAGGAACTTTTACTTATGTTGGAGTCTTGCAGAGAAAGAAGGGTGTAAGAACGTATACTTTCTAAAAGGGTACCACAAAAATATATTTATAAATGCCTATTCTAATAAAGAAAAACTTAGAAAAGATGGTTACATTATAATACCAAAAAATGGGTTGGATATAATTTCCTCACCCAACGAGAAACCATTTTTAACATTTACTACGAATGGTGTAACAACTTACAAAGCAAACTCGTTTGCCAATATAGAGAAGATGGAATTTTGTACAGACATGTGGAAAAATATGCAAGATACCGCTTTTACACAAGAGCAGATGGAGACGTTTAATGATATTACTATGCAAGAAATAAAAGGTCAAGTTAAAGTTACTGAGTGCAAACGGCTAGAGAAATTGTCAGAGGAAACAGAATTAGTAATTATAGGACTTAAACAAATTACACATAGAAATAAAATTCGGTATATACTACAATTCGAAAATATAGGGACATTGTACATATCCAATTATTGGTTAGAAAAAGAAATACAAGACTTAGCTTTAGATTTAAACTATAAAATAAAAATTAAATTAGATAAGTTAAAACATACTGCAAGTAGGCATAAAGAAAGATTTGTATTTTGTGTGTAAATATAAATAAAATTTGTTACAATAGTCTAAGTATTATAATTTCTGTAAATACATATATACATTATAAATAAAAATGTCTTACTTTATAAAGTAAAAAAAAATAGGATATGACAATAAAGATTTGTTTAGATAAATTAATAGTATCTAAAGATTCTTCCTCCACCCCTCTCCTTAGTAGATAGTATTATTAAAATAACACTAATGTGAATTTTAAAAAAGTGAGGAATGTTCGGCAATTCTCGGCTTAGCTTCGGCTGTCCTTGAGTGGGTAGTTGGGATGGGGGTCGCTGAAACTGCTTCGCCGAAAGTATAGTAACCTTCGTTTCTTACCTATATGACGTCATTGCTAGTTGAGGTGTCTCAACAATTCTTGACCACTAACCAGCATACATGCCCCCACCCCTAGCATCGCGCCATCAATATTAGCCAATAGTATTTTGAGTTTATATAATAATCGATTATCATAATCGACTCCTCCGAAGGTATATAAGTCGTGTCAAAAATCGCTGCGTTCTTATTGTGTGTTTAGTGCTCTTGTTGTGAACATCTTTAGCTTCAGCTTCAGTCTCTGCGGTAAGTGATTTTATTTTGTTTAAAAATTTGTGAATTTTAACCTTATTTTTTTTCTTTTCTTCTTAAACTATTTTTTTTTTTATATATATATTCCTGTTTTAATTTTTTCCAATTCAAGTTTATTATTATTATTTTTGTTTTACTGTTTATTATTTTTTTTTTATCAATTCATATAGGTAAGATTTTACCTTGCTATGCTTTCAACGAAGCAGTTTCAACAACCCCCTCTCCTCCTATTGAATTCCGAAGGTTTCCGAGTTTACCCGAAGTCCATCACGATTTTTATATGTATTTTGTTAATTTTTATCAAAATTTTTGTTTTCTTATTATTTAACACTAGTATGTAACAGTAATTTATCTAAAACAAGTTCTTTATTGTCACATCCAAAGGAATTAGAAGAGTAAGGATCTATTACAGATAACACAAAGTAATATAGTAAATGTACATTTATTAATACAAATATATTACAAAAAATACAATATTCGTTTTGCAACATTTTTATTATGTATTATTATGGATATTTTGTCTTTAATTTACACACAAAATACTACTATTTCCTTATTCCTATTAGGCGTATATTTAAAGGTATCTAATTTAATTTTTATTCTGTACTTAAATCCATATCCACCAATTCTCTTTCCAGCCAGTAATTCGAGCAGTAGAACATATTTATATTTTCGAACTGTAATATATAACGAAGATTCTTCCTGTGTGTAACTTCCTTAATACTAGTAATTACCAATTCTGTCCCTTCTGCGATTTCTTCTAAACGGTTATAATCACGAAATTTAATAGGATCTTTTATCTCTTGCATGGTAATGTTGTTAATTTGGTCCACGTCTTCTTGTGTAAATTTTCCATACTTTTCCATACATCGGTGTAAAAGTTTACTTTTTCTATCTTGGAGAACGTGTGGCCATGGTAAGTTGTAAGGCCATTTGTAGTAAACGTGACAAACGTTCCTTCTGTAGGTAGGCTAATTAATTCCATTTCGTTGTAAGGAATAATAACGTATCCATTTTTAATAAGTCCTTCTCTATTGTTATATGCATTAATAAAAATATTTTTATGCCAGTCTTTTAAGTAATAAACTTCTTTATTTCCATCTTTTTCGGCCAATACTCTCACATACGGATATTTACCTTTATTATTAACGGTAAATGCAGACACCTTATACTCGGCATTCGGATGTAAATTCTTCCAGTGGGTGTAGAAATAGTCTTCTAATCTTTCCCTTAACTGGAGTATCTTTTCTTCTTTCTCTAGAAGCTGTTTATATTCTTCCTTTATTGCTGCTGTCCTTTCCAAATAATCTATCTTCCGCCTTTTAGCATCTAATTCTTCCAGTTCCTGTTTTCGTTTCCTTGCCGATGTTATGTACGCTGGCGACAGTGGCTCTATTTCTTTAATAGTATATGGGGACAGTCTGTTAGTATTATTTGTTCTTTTCCTTAAAACACATGGAATAATATTACTTGTAGAGACTAGCCCGGTTTCCTGGATGTCTATAACTTTTGGAATAGTAGAGAATGGTGTTCTAGACCTAGAGAAGTAGGTCTCTCCAGCCTTAATGTAGCACTTTTGTATTATTCGAACGTTGTCTTTGTTGTCCGTATTTTCTACAACTTCTATATAATTAATTGGTAAGCAATTAAAACTAAACCCAGATAGAACGTAATTTATAATCTTCTTCCTAGAGACTTTCTCATTCGGTAAGTTTATCTGTATTCCAGTTAACTTTCCTGTATTTGTGTTCCCCCAATAAACGTATTGCAGTATATTATTAAATACAAGACAACAACTGTTCTGTATAGCGTCCGCAATCTTTGTCCACATTTTTGCAACAGAAACCGAGTATATCGGTGCATCCTGGAAATATATCTTACTACTCTCCAATAAGTGTAAACAATCTTCTAGAGGAATATAGGATGCATTATAACGGCAACCTTTCCTTCCAGTAGTAGGCCGTTGTCGTCCCATTTCAGCCGTGAAACCTTTAACTCTGCTGGGGCAAAGAGATACGAGCCGGCTTCCGCCCCTCAAAGCCGGCTACTCGTAATCTATTTATAAAATAGATTTTATAAATTGTCCGGATACGAGATTAAAAGAAACATTTTCGTCTACTTCTGCCAAAGAACATGGTATTACAAGACTAGAAGCTACAATTTATAACTATTGTATTGGAAATTATTACAAAGCAACCGACGATATGTACAACCCTCTGGAAGACTGTTTACCCCTATTGAAAGTAGCAAACGTTATTTCCGTCAAGCTCCAATGTATTCTGTTTCTTTTGCAAAGATGTAGACTTTACAAAGCAGTTGTTGTCTTGTATTTAGTAATTTGTTACAGTATGTATGTTGGGCAAATAAGAACACAAGAAAGTTGACTGGTATACAGTTAAACCTACCAGAAAATACCAAGGATAGAGAAAAAATGATAAATTATGTTGTTTCGGCATTTAGTTTTAACTCTCTACCAATTAACTATATAGAGGTTGTGGAAGATTCTAGCAACAAAGATATTATAAAGATTGTGCAAAAATGTTACATTAAAGTAGTGGAAACGTATTTCTCAAAAACTGGAACACTGTTTTCTACCATACCAGAAAGTATAGATGTCGAAAAAGCAGGACTGGTCTCTACAAATAATATAATTCCTCGTGTCTTACGGAAGAGAGTTAACATAACCAACAGGCTTTTACCATATGCAGTAAAAGAAATAGAACCCCCATCTCTAATATATGTACTATCTACAAAGAAACGACAGCTAGAACTAGAAGAGGTGGATTTAAAAAGAAGGAAGATAGATTATATACAGAAAACTGCATCTCTTAAAGAGGAATACAAGCAACTGCTGGAGAAGGAAAACGAGTTGACCGAATTTAAAAATAGGTTAATAAACCACTTTAAAACACATTGGAAGAATCTGGACACAACTGGTGTGTACAATGTTACTGCGTTTACCGTAAACAATAAAGGAACTTTTACTTATGTTGGAGTCCTTGCAGAGAAAGAAGGGTGTAAGAACGTATACTTTCTAAAAGGGTACCACAAAAATATATTTATAAATGCCTATTCTAATAAAGAAAAACTTAGAAAAGATGGATACATTATAATACCAAAAAATGGGTTGGATATAATTTCCTCACCCAACGAGAAACCATTTTTAACATTTACTACGAATGGTGTAACAACTTACAAAGCAAACTCGTTTGCCAATATAGAGAAGATGGAATTTTGTACAGACATGTGGAAAAATATGCAAGATACCGCTTTTACACAAGAGCAGATGGAGACGTTTAATGATATTACTATGCAAGAAATAAAAGGTCAAGTTAAAGTTACTGAGTGCAAACGGCTAGAGAAATTGTCAGAGGAAACAGAATTAGTAATTATAGGACTTAAACAAATTACACATAGAAATAAAATTCGGTATATACTACAATTCGAAAATATAGGGGACATTGTACATATCCAATTATTGGTTAGAAAAAGAAATACAAGACTTAGCTTTAGATTTAAACTATAAAATAAAAATTAAATTAGATAAGTTAAAACATACTGCAAGTAGGCATAAAGAAAGATTTGTATTTTGTGTGTAAATATAAATAAAATTTGTTACAATAGTCTAAGTATTATAATTTCTGTAAATACATATATACATTATAAATAAAAATGTCTTACTTTATAAAGTAAAAAAAAATAGGATATGACAATAAAGATTTGTTTAGATAAATTAATAGTATCTAAAGATTCTTCCTCCACCCCTCTCCTTAGTAGATAGTATTATTAAAATAACACTAATGTGAATTTTAAAAAGTGAAGAATGTTCGGCAATTCTCGGCTTAGCTTCGGCTGTCCTCGAGTGGGTAGGAGTGGTGGGGGTCGCTGAAACTGCTTCGCCGAAAGTATAGTAACCTTCGTTTCTTACCTATGTGACAATAAAGATTTGTTTAGATAAATTAATAGTATGTAAAGATTCTTCCTCCACTCCTCTCCTTAGTAGATAGTATTATTAAAATAACACTAATGTGAATTTTAAAAAAGTGAGGAATGTTCGGCAATTCTCGGCTTAGCTTCGGCTGTCCTTGAGTGGGTAGTTGTGGTGGGGGTCGCTGAAACTGCTTCGCCGAAAGTATAGTAACCTTCGTTTCTTACCTATATGACGTCATTGCTAGTTGAGGTGTCTCAACAATTCTTGACCACTAACCAGCATACATGCCCCCACCCCTAGCATCGCGCCATCAATATTAGCCAATAGTATTTTGAGTTTATATAATAATCGATTATCATAATCGACTCCTCCGAAGGTATATAAGTCGTGTCAAAAATCGCTGCGTTCTTATTGTGTGTTTAGTGCTCTTGTTGTGAAAACATCTTTAGCTTCAGCTTCAATCTCTGCGGTAAGTGATTTTATTTTGTTTAAAAATTTGTGAATTTTAACCTTATTTTTTTTCTTTTCTTCTTGAACTATTTTTTTTTGTTTTATATATATATATATTCCTGTTTTAATTTTTTCCAATTCAAGTTTATTATTATTATTTTTGTTTTACTGTTTATTATTTTTTTTTTATCAATTCATATAGGTAAGATTTTACCTTGCTATGCTTTCAACGAAGCAGTTTCAACGACCCCCTCTCCTCCTATTGGATTCCGAAGATTTCCGAGTTTACCCGAAGTCCATCACGATTTTTATATGTATTTTTTTAATTTTTATCAAAATTTTTGTTTTCTTATGATTTAACACTAGTATGTAACAGTAATTTATCTAAAACAAGTTCTTTATTGTCACATCCAAAGGAATTAGAAGAGTAAGGATCTATTACAGATAACACAAAGTAATATAGTAAATGTACATTTATTAATACAAATATATTACAAAAAATACAATATTCGTTTTGCAACATTTTTATTATGTATTATTATGGGTATTTTGTCTTTAATTTACACACAAAATACTACTATTTCCTTATTCCTATTAGGCGTATATTTAAAGGTATCTAATTTAATTTTTATTCTGTTACTTAAATCCATATCCACCAATTCGATTTCCAGCCAGTAATTCGAGCAGTAGAACATATTTATATTTTCGAACTGTAATATATAACGAAGATTTTTCCTGTGTGTAACTTCCTTAATACTAGTAATTACCAATTCTGTCCCTTCTGCGATTTCTTCTAAACGGTTATAATCACGAAATTTAATAGGATCTTTTATCTCTTGCATGGTAATGTTGTTAATTTGGTCCACGTCTTCTTGTGTAAATTTTCCATACTTTTCCATACATCGGTGTAAAAGTTTACTTTTTCTATCTTGGAGAACGTGTGGCCATGGTAAGTTGTAAGGCCATTTGTAGTAAACGTGACAAACGTTCCTTCTGTAGGTAGACTAATTAATTCCATTCCGTTGTAAGGAATAATAACGTATCCATCTTTAATAAGTCCTTCTCTATTGTTATATGCATTAATAAAAATATTTTTATGCCAGCCTTTTAAGTAATAAACTTCTTTATTTCCATCTTTTTCGGCCAATACTCCCACATACGGATATTTACCTTTATTATTAACGGTAAATGCAGACACCTTATACTCGGCATTCGGATGTAAATTCTTCCAGTGGGTGTAGAAATAGTCTTCTAATCTTTCCCTTAAATGGAGTATCTTTTCTTCTTTCTCTAGAAGCTGTTTATATTCTTCCTTTATTGCTGCTGTCCTTTCCAAATAATCTTTCTTCCGCCTTTTAGCATCTAATTCTTCCAGTTCCTGTTTTCGTTTCCTTGCCGATGTTATGTACGCTGGCGACAGTGGCTCTATTTCTTTAATAGTATATGGGGATAGACTGTTAGTATTATTTGTTCTTTTCCTTAAAACACATGGAATAATATTACTTGTAGAGACTAGCCCGGTTTCCTGGATGTCTATAACTTTTGGAATAGTAGAGAATGGTGTTCTAGACCTAGAGAAGTAGGTCTGTCCAGCCTTAATGTAGCACTTTTGTATTATTCGAACGTTGTCTTTGTTGTCCGTATTTTCTACAACTTCTATATAATTAATTGGTAAGCAATTAAAACTAAACGCAGATAGAACGTAATTTACAATCTTCTTCCTAGAGACTTTCTCATTCGGTAAGTTTATCTGTATTCCAGTTAACTTTCCTGTATTTGTGTTCCCCCAATAAACGTATTGCAGTATATTATTAAATACAAGACAGCAACTGTTCTGTAAAGCGTCCGCAATCTTTGTCCACATTTTTGCAACAGAAACCGAGTATATCGGTGCATCCTGGAAATATATCTTACTACTCTCCAATAAGTGTAAACAATCTTCTAGAGGAATATAGGATGCATTATGGTGGGTTCCAATACTATAGTTGTATATTGTTGCTTCTAATCTGGTAATACCATGCTGTTTGGCGGAAGCAGACGAAAATGTTTCTTTTAATCTCGTATCCGGACAGTTGATAAAATCGATTATATGGTTACCAATCTGTTTACTAACACCTGGACTCGTTAATTGACATACGAATTTGTTATAAATCTTTATTCTGGCGTTAGATGTTAACCATGTTAAGCAATCAATCCCAACTGTTTTATCGTTATTTACAATAACATTACCGTTTTCCATGTATTCTCCTTGGTTGAAAGCAAGTGGTGTGAAGGGGGGGATACTGAAGGATAAAAATGATCATTTCAACTGACATTTTACCTTGCTATGCTTTCAACGAAGCAGTTTCAACGACCCCCTCTCCACCTATTGGATTCCGAAGATTTCCGAGTTTACCCGAAGTCCTTTCCACGATAGGTATTAAAGAGGGGCAGCAAAAATAATATCGAGTTTAATAGTCGGTGTCGTTGGAAGTGTTAGCATGGATAGCTCGAAGGTGTTTAGTGTGTCCCAGCTTTATGGAAGGAAAGTAAAACCAACGAACGAAAGATTTGGACATTGGTTATTGTTAGAAAATATGGAAAATAATAATCTGGTTTCCGATGTCGGTAATATTAATTATACGGAAGGAGAACAATTACTAGCAAACGATAACGGTCTTGCCCCAATTACGGAACCATTTTGCGACAATATTATGCTTGTAAAGATTTGCGGCTTAGAAGACTACGATGGAAAATCTAAACAGTTAAGAAAGAAATATGTGGCTCTTTTAATAGTTATATACGTGGAAAGTTTGGACAATTGGTCTCTGCAAAACATGGAGTTAAGGCTAAACTACCTTTCCTCTTACTAAGCGATAACCTACTTGCAAAAGGAACAAGAGAAATAATCGGAGAAGGTATAGAAAATATTACCAACAAATATAAAAATCCAGTATGCATTCCTTACAAAGTGGAGTTAGCAGACGTAAAATTAGATAATCTATTGGAAGTATTGCCTGACTTGCTGGAGCAGCTCCGCAAGGAAGATTACTACCTAATGGACTTTGCTGGAATATTTAACAAAGAGGAAATGAGAAATTATTTAACAAGTAACTTTAACTTTTGTAACCAAGGAGAATACATGGAAAACGGTAATGTTATTGTAAATAACGATAAAACAGTTGGGATTGATTGCTTAACATGGTTAACATCTAACGCCAGAATAAAGATTTATAACAAATTCGTATGTCAATTAACGAGTCCAGGTGTTAGTAAACAGATTGGTAACCATATAATCGATTTTATCAACTGTCCGGATACGAGATTAAAAGAAACATTTTCGTCTGCTTCCGCCAAACAGCATGGTATTACCAGATTAGAAGCAACAATATACAACTATAGTATTGGAACCCTCCATAATGCATCCTATATTCCTCTAGAAGATTGTTTACACTTATTGGAGAGTAGTAAGATATATTTCCAGGATGCACCGATATACTCGGTTTCTGTAACAAAAATGTGGACAAAGATTGCGGACGCTATACAGAACAGTTGTTGTCTTGTATTTAATAATATACTGCAATACGTTTATTGGGGGAACACAAATACAGGAAAGTTAACTGGAATACAGATAAACTTACCGAATGAGAAAGTCTCTAGGAAGAAGATTATAAATTACGTTCTATCTGCGTTTAGTTTTAATTGCTTACCAATTAATTATATAGAAGTTGTAGAAAATACGGACAACAAAGACAACGTTCGAATAATACAAAAGTGCTACATTAAGGCTGGAGAGACCTACTTCTCTAGGTCTAGAACACCATTCTCTACTATTCCAAAAGTTATAGACATCCAGGAAACCGGGCTAGTCTCTACAAGTAATATTATTCCATGTGTTTTAAGGAAAAGAACAAATAATACTAACAGACTGTCCCCATATACTATTAAAGAAATAGAGCCACTGTCGCCAGCGTACATAACATCGGCAAGGAAACGAAAACAGGAACTGGAAGAATTAGATGCTAAAAGACGGAAGATAGATTATTTGGAAAGGACAGCAGCAATAAAGGAAGAATATAAACAGCTTCTAGAGAAAGAAGAAAAGATACTCCAGTTAAGGGAAAGATTAGAAGACTATTTCTACACCCACTGGAAGAATTTACATCCGAATGCCGAGTATAAGGTGTCTGCATTTACCGTTAATAATAAAGGTAAATATCCGTATGTGGGAGTATTGGCCGAAAAAGATGGAAATAAAGAAGTTTATTACTTAAAAGGCTGGCATAAAAATATTTTTATTAATGCATATAACAATAGAGAAGGACTTATTAAAGATGGATACGTTATTATTCCTTACAACGGAATGGAATTAATTAGTCTACCTACAGAAGGAACGTTTGTCACGTTTACTACAAATGGCCTTACAACTTACCATGGCCACACGTTCTCCAAGATAGAAAAAGTAAACTTTTACACCGATGTATGGAAAAGTATGGAAAATATTCCATTTACACAAGAAGACGTGGACCAAATTAAGAACATTACCATGCAAGAGATAAAAGATCCTATTAAATTTCGTGATTGTAACCGTTTAGAAGAAATCGCAGAAGGGACAGAATTGGTAATTACTAGTATTAAGGAAGTTACACACAGGAAGAATCTTCGTTATATATTACAGTTCGAAAATATAAATATGTTCTACTGCTCGAATTACTGGCTGGAAAGAGAATTGGTGGATATGGATTTAAGTAACAGAATAAAAATTAAATTAGATACCTTTAAATATACGCCTAATAGGAATAAGGAAATAGTAGTATTTTGTGTGTAAATTAAAGACAAAATATCCATAATAATACATAATAAAAATGTTGCAAAACGAATATTGTATTTTTTGTAATATATTTGTATTAATAAATGTACATTTACTATATTACTTTGTGTTATCTGTAATAGATCCTTACTCTTCTAATTCCTTTGGATATGACAATAAAGAACTTGTTTTAGATAAATTACTGTTACATACTAGTGTTAAATCATAAGAAAACAAAAATTTTGATAAAAATTAAAAAAATACATATAAAAATCGTGATGGACTTCGGGTAAACTCGGAAATCTTCGGAATCCAATAGGAGGAGAGGGGGTCGTTGAAACTGCTTCGTTGAAAGCATAGCAAGGTAAAATCTTACCTATATGAATTGATAAAAAAAAAATAATAAACAGTAAAACAAAAATAATAATAATAAACTTGAATTGGAAAAAATTAAAACAGGAATATATATATATATAAAACAAAAAAAAATAGTTCAAGAAGAAAAGAAAAAAAATAAGGTTAAAATTCACAAATTTTTAAACAAAATAAAATCACTTACCGCAGAGATTGAAGCTGAAGCTAAAGATGTTTTCACAACAAGAGCACTAAACACACAATAAGAACGCAGCGATTTTTGACACGACTTATATACCTTCGGAGGAGTCGATTATGATAATCGATTATTATATAAACTCAAAATACTATTGGCTAATATTGATGGCGCGATGCTAGGGGTGGGGGCATGTATGCTGGTTAGTGGTCAAGAATTGTTGAGACACCTCAACTACCAATGACGTCATATAGGTAAGAAACGAAGGTTACTATACTTTCGGCGAAGCAGTTTCAGCGACCCCCATCCCAACTACCCACTCAAGGACAGCCGAAGCTAAGCCGAGAATTGCCGAACATTCCTCACTTTTTTAAAATTCACATTAGTGTTATTTTAATAATACTATCTACTAAGGAGAGGAGTGGAGGAAGAATCTTTACATACTATTAATTTATCTAAACAAATCTTTATTGTCACATAGGTAAGAAACGAAGGTTACTATACTTTCGGCGAAGCAGTTTCAGCGACCCCCACCACTCCTACCCACTCGAGGACAGCCGAAGCTAAGCCGAGAATTGCCGAACATTCCTCACTTTTTTAAAATTCACATTAGTGTTATTTTAATAATACTATCTACTAAGGAGAGGGGTGGAGGAAGAATCTTTAGATACTATTAATTTATCTAAACAAATCTTTATTGTCATATCCTATTTTTTTTTACTTTATAAAGTAAGACATTTTTATTTATAATGTATATATGTATTTACAGAAATTATAATACTTAGACTATTGTAACAAATTTTATTTATATTTACACACAAAATACAAATCTTTCTTTATGCCTACTTGCAGTATGTTTTAACTTATCTAATTTAATTTTTATTTTATAGTTTAAATCTAAAGCTAAGTCTTGTATTTCTTTTTCTAACCAATAATTGGATATGTACAATGTCCCCTATATTTTCGAATTGTAGTATATACCGAATTTTATTTCTATGTGTAATTTGTTTAAGTCCTATAATTACTAATTCTGTTTCCTCTGACAATTTCTCTAGCCGTTTGCACTCAGTAACTTTAACTTGACCTTTTATTTCTTGCATAGTAATATCATTAAACGTCTCCATCTGCTCTTGTGTAAAAGCGGTATCTTGCATATTTTTCCACATGTCTGTACAAAATTCCATCTTCTCTATATTGGCAAACGAGTTTGCTTTGTAAGTTGTTACACCATTCGTAGTAAATGTTAAAAATGGTTTCTCGTTGGGTGAGGAAATTATATCCAACCCATTTTTTGGTATTATAATGTAACCATCTTTTCTAAGTTTTTCTTTATTAGAATAGGCATTTATAAATATATTTTTGTGGTACCCTTTTAGAAAGTATACGTTCTTACACCCTTCTTTCTCTGCAAGGACTCCAACATAAGTAAAAGTTCCTTTATTGTTTACGGTAAACGCAGTAACATTGTACACACCAGTTGTGTCCAGATTCTTCCAATGTGTTTTAAAGTGGTTTATTAACCTATTTTTAAATTCGGTCAACTCGTTTTCCTTCTCCAGCAGTTGCTTGTATTCCTCTTTAAGAGATGCAGTTTTCTGTATATAATCTATCTTCCTTCTTTTTAAATCCACATCTTCTAGTTCTAGCTGTCGTTTCTTTGTAGATAGTACATATATTAGAGATGGGGGTTCTATTTCTTTTACTGCATATGGTAAAAGCCTGTTGGTTATGTTAACTCTCTTCCGTAAGACACGAGGAATTATATTATTTGTAGAGACCAGTCCTGCTTTTTCGACATCTATACTTTCTGGTATGGTAGAAAACAGTGTTCCAGTTTTTGAGAAATACGTTTCCACTACTTTAATGTAACATTTTTGCACAATCTTTATAATATCTTTGTTGCTAGAATCTTCCACAACCTCTATATAGTTAATTGGTAGAGAGTTAAAACTAAATGCCGAAACAACATAATTTATCATTTTTTCTCTATCCTTGGTATTTTCTGGTAGGTTTAACTGTGTACCAGTCAACTTTCTTGTGTTCTTATTTGCCCAATATACATACTGTAACAAATTATTAAATACAAGACAACAACTGCTTTGTAAAGTGTCTGTTAGCCTTGTCCACATCTTTGCAAAAGAAACAGAATACATTGGAGCTTGACGGAAATAACGTTTGCTACTTTCCAATAGGGGTAAACAGTCTTCCAGAGGGTTGTACATATCGTCGGTTGCTTTGTAATAATTTCCAATACAATAGTTATAAATTGTAGCTTCTAGTCTTGTAATACCATGTTCTTTGGCAGAAGTAGACGAAAATGTTTCTTTTAATCTCGTATCCGGACAATTTATAAAATCTATTTTATAAATAGATTACGAGTAGCCGGCTTTGAGGGGCGGAAGCCGGCTCGTATCTCTTTGCCCCAGCAGAGTTAAAGGTTTCACGGCTGAAATGGGACGACAACGGCCTACTACTGGAAGGAAAGGTTGCGGGTAAAGCCTGCCAGATGGTCGTAGACACCGGAGACCCCCACACTATCGTCAGGAAAGGTTTCCTACCAAAGTGGAATTTAAGAACTCCCTCGAGAGGTTATCTAATCGCGACGGCCAAAGGGGAGAGCATGGATGTCGTAGGAGAAGCCCAGGTCACCATCGATGTGGGTAGTAAGAAGATCCCTCATCATGTTTTTGTGGCGGATATTGAGGTTCCAGTCATACTGGGGATGGATTTCATGAAGGCCCATAAAGTTGCCCTGAATTTTGATGAGACGTCTATGCGAACAGGAGACCGTTCTAAAGATGAGTAAAGAAGACGACGGAGTGGTAAGGCAAGTGAGACCGTATCCTACCGCCACGGAGCGAAGCCATAGCTGCCGTCACATTGGAGGAAAAACCAGGAGGGTTACTGGGAGTATTAGAGCCGGCTTCGCAACTCAACAACACATTCTCGTAGGACGGACGCTTATCTCAGCTAAAACTAATAAAATACCGGCTAGACTTTTGAACACTAAGGATTTCGTCCAAACGCTGAAGAAGGGAACGATCATAGGCAGGTGTGAAGAGGTCAAGATGATAGCCGGTTCAGAGACTGTCAGCGCTGATGTAGCTGAGAGGCAATCTGCACCAAAATCCAGGATAATGAACGAGTTCATTAAAAATGCAGTTGAGGACCGATTTGAAACCTGAGGACAGGAAACCGGCCAAGAGCTGCTATGGAAGTTCCAACATGTGTTTTCTTGCAGCGACAATCCTTGGAAGGACGAAGACGGTGCAACACCGCATCAATAGGAGCGATCATCCACCCATCTCAAGCAACCACCACGAAGGATTCCCCTGGCCAAACAACAGGAACTTTTTAGACGACATGAAGACACAAGGCGTTATCCAACCCTCCAGCAGCCCTTGGGCTTCTCCCGTTGTGTTGGTCAAGAAGAAGGACGGATCGACAAGATTTTGTGTTGACTACCCCTAGCTTAATGACGTCACGAAGAAGAACAGCTACCCGTTGCCACAAATAGACGAAACTCTAGACACCTTAGCGGAGGCCAAATGGCTCTCGACTTTGGACTTAAAGAGCGCGTACTGGCAAGTGGAGGTACATCCAGAAGATCGCGAGAAGACAGCTTTTTCCACAGATACAGGACTGTTCAACGTGATGTCATTCGGACTCACCAATGCCCTACAACTTTCGAGAGGCTGATGGAGACAACTCTGAGAGGGTTGCATTGGCGGATCTGCCTGATTTATTTAGACGACGTTGTCATCTTTAGCAAGACCTTGACGGAACACCTCAGACATTTAGAAGAGATCTTGGACAAATTGTCCGGCGTTGGCTTGAAGCTTAGCCTGAAGAACCAACTATTTGGTTTGGAATAGCAACTGTTTGGCAAGGAAGTGAAATACCTCGGGCATATTGTTGCCACGGAAGGAGTGAAGACTGACCCAGAGAAGATTGACGCCGTGAGTGCCTGGCCAGCCCCGAAAGATAAGCGTGAAATCAGAGGTTTCCTGGGACTGTGTACTTACTACAGTAAATTTGTCCACGGATTTGCAGACATAGCCAGGCCACTACATCGGCTGACTGAAAATGAGCAACCTTTCGAATGGACACCTAAATACTAAGAAGCATTCAATGACTCAAGAAAGCCTTATTGAGTCCGCAGTTTTGGCATACCCGAGGGCTGGTTGCGAATTCATAGCAGAGACAGATGCCAGCACAGTCGGAATAGAGGGTGTACTTTCCCAGGTACAGGATGGCGAAGAACGAGTCATTGCGTACTTCTATAAAACTCTCTCTAAGGATGAAAGAAATTACTGTGTCACTAGGAAAGGGCTTCTGGCAGTCGTGAAGACACTAGAATATTTCCATAAATACTTGTATGGACAGCCGTTCCTATTGCAGACAGACCATGCTTCACTGACTTGGCTCTTAAATTTTCAATAAATATTTGTGTAAAGAAGAAACATTGTTTTTAGAATGTTACATTTATTTTAATAATTAAATAATAATAATAAATGCTAATAAAATAACCTTTATTAGCAGAACAGCCTAATAGGACGAAAGCAGAGATAAACGCTCTCCAATTATTACAGATCGTGTTAATAAGAATTTTTTCGGCAATAATATGCCTTTATATTTTTGAAACATTACATAATTTATTTAATTTTTTATTATTAGATAATTTTTTTGTTATCATAAAACAAAAATAATTAATTTAATTCATAATAAACTACAGGGTTTTGTAATAATGTTTTGATCGTATTTTAAAAAAGAAAACAAAAAATGTGATAAGTGTTGTGGCTTAGGCGCTTGGCTGGTTTTATGTCCCGCACTGCACAGTTGCACGACAAATACTATATAACCGGCACAACGTACTTGCTGTCGCTTCAAAGAAAAGTTTGACGCGCCGGCGCTACCTTTTTATATACATATATAACATAATTCCTTTGCTCTCTTATAACCTATATATCTCGTTTGCTCTCTATTGTAACGACAGAACTCGAAACTGTCACAAAAAACAATATTTATTTAACAGATTGCATTCAAGAGTTACAAAATCATCACAAAGGTAATATCGGAGACAAGAACAAAGTTCTGCAATCTAAGAATAATGATAATATTGTAGACAAAACTAACCTTCAACATTCTAGGTTGCTATGTAGGCAGGTTATAAACACAGATGAACAGAAACAAATTAATATTATTCAAAAATAAAAAAAACTAATTGTTCCGGCTAATGAAAAGAACCATGTAGATTTGACAGGGAATATTAACAATGATACGACTACAGTCCAAGTCAGTGGTTTATGCCCCATTCCCAGGATTAACTCAGACGGTTCAGAAAACTCAGAGATAGTGTACACATTCTAATCAAAGGGATAAGGAAGAAAATGTTGATGACTAGAAAGGAGAAAGAATCGCAGAGCTTTCAACAAAGATAACACACGCATTAATGATAGAAATAATGTAATTATAGGACAAGGTACTCACCAAGAAGGGCTTATAGCTGAAAAAAAATCTGGTACTATCTTGGCAAAATAAAACAAGGCACAACAGAAGACGAGGTTTAAAACTACGTGAATAAAATTTTTAACGGAACTGAAATTTCAGTTGAAAAACTCCCATCTAAAGGTCAACTCTGCTCTTTCAGGCTTGACGTTAATTTTTCAGAGAAAGATAAGCTAGAGAACAAAGATGCCTGGCCCATGAACGCAATATTAAGGCGTTTTTTCTTCAAGCGCCGAGCCGCGAGTCTTTTAACTTAGTGCGAACTAATATTTACGAACCGACCATCGGCACTGCTGGAGTGATACTGAATTCTGACCAGCTAACGGTCACTAATCCTTCTGACATAAACACTGATAGGGAGCTGTTTATATTCTATGTAAATATACAGTGTTTGCGAAATAAAATTATACAACTAGGCCACATAGCTCACCAGTTACAGCCTCAAGTAATTTGTATAGTTGAACATTGGCTTGAGGAATGCGAGGTAGAATTTTTTAAACTGCCAGGTTACAATATAGCTGCGAGCTACTGAAGAACTAATTGCAAAAATGGTGGAGCAATTATTCTGGTTAAAGATAATATCAAATATAAAGAAATTCATGCATTCAAGAAGTTGTCTGCTGAGCGACATTGTGAAATGGTTGGCATAGAGTTCAACAAGAGTTTAATAATAGTGATGTATAGACCACCAACCGGCGACTTTAAAATTTGCAAGATATACTGGAGCAACTTTACCTATACATAAAAATGTATAACAATATCTATCTCACCGGAGACTTTAATGTTCATTATGAAAATCCAGGGTATAGAGAGGCTGAATTCATTAATCTTTTCTCCACATTTGGTTTGATGCCTCAGATAAATGAGCCAACCCGCAATCAAACATGCCTTGACAACATTTTTACTAATCGCCCAATTGCACCAACAGATATAAAGGTGATTGACATGGCTTTAGGTGATCACCAAGCAATACTTCTCTATTTATTAGGAAGTAGAAGTCAAATAGGGTGGACTGCACGGTGGCAAACTATTCAACCGTATAAAAAAGAAGATATAAATAATTTAAAGTTTCTTCTTGGTCAAAATTTATGGCAAAACTTCGAAGATAAGGAGCTATGTCAGAATCTTATTAACTCTATTTCACATTATATGCGCATTTGCTTCCCTGAAAGAAGAATATGTATAACCTTGAAACAGAAACTAAATGACAAATGGTACACTCAAGACCTAGGGTTGATGAAGGAAAGGCCAGACAAGTTAAGATATTTGGACAAAAACTCCGGTAAGCTTAAAGAAATCATTAATAAGGAAACAAAAGCTTATAGAAAGGAGATTATGCAAGCCAAACGGAATGCCAACATGAGACAAATATAAATAAATCGGCTTGGAATTTGATAAAATCGTATACAGAGTCGTCAGTTGAGAAACCAGTAACCACAATTTCAGCAAGGTCATTTAATAATTACTTTATATCCCAACCAAAATCTTTTATTGCTAGAGACAGCCCAGTTGAACAGGTTAGACCCACCCATTGTGATGAAAAGTTTTTCTTTATGCCTGTGACACCGACACAAGTAGAGGAGTATGTAAGGAAGTTAAAAAATTCAGATACAAGAGATGTATTTGGAATATCAAACAACCTATTGAAAGACATAATTAAGGAAATCATCAAGAGAAATCAACCTCTTCAACCTTTTAGTTCCCAAAACACTAACGACGTCAAAAATTCCTTTGATTTCATTGAGAAATAAGACCCATAACAATCCCCCCCCAAATACATCTTGATTTCTCTTGATGTCACCAACATTCCACTTGACCTAGTTATCTCATTAGTTTCTCTCAACTGGCCATCAATTCATCCTCACACGACTATCCCACGAGATCTCTTTATTGAAACACTTGACCTGTGTTGCAAATCAGGATATTTTGTCTTCCAAGAGCGTTTTTATCTGCAAAATGACGGCTTGGCCATGGGCAGTTGTCTTGTTCCTTGTCTGGCTTACATTATTATGAATGACCTTTTAGATAAAGTCCTTCCAACTCTTGGCCCCTCTATTTCCCATATTTTTAAATATGTTGATGATCTTTTCCTTGTCGTCAACCCAACAGATACATCAAAGATTCTTCAGCATTTCAACTCTTACCACAACAAACTACAATTCACTATTGAAAAAAAGCTTAACAACAGACTTCCTTTCCTTGACACACTCATTATACGGAATCCCGACAATACCTTAACTTACTATTGGTACACTAAACCTACTTACTCCGGACGCCTTCTCCACTATCTCTCTAACCACCCATTCCACCAAAAATTCAACACAGCCAAAAATCTAGTTCACCGGGCTATCTCTCTTTCTCATCCTACTTTTCACAAAAAAAAGCTTAAAAAATATAGGGAAATCCTTGCCTCCAGCGGGTACCCTTCCCATATCATAAACAAAATCATTAAAAATTCCGCCTCACCTATATCCGCACATAGGTTACCCAGTCAAAATCTTACCAATAACCCATCCATCTATAGATCCCTTACACATACCAATTCTCTCTCGCAAAAAATCAACAAATCCCTTAAGAAACACATTCCTAATCTCACCATAGGCTTCACCACTTCAAAGAAACTGTACAAAATCTACTCCAAACTTAAAGATCCTATTCCCATAACCAACAAAACACACACGGTCTATAACTTGAAATGCTCTACTCCCAATTGCAATGCTTCCTATGTAGGAGAAAGTTCACAATACTTACATAAAAGACTCAAACAGCACAAATACGACATTACTTCTAAGAAAATAGACAGTACAGCACTTTCCAAGCACGCTCTATCCTTGAACCATACTTTTGATTTCCATAATCCTTCTATCCTCGCTACCCAGCCCAATTACACCAAGCGACTCCTTACTGAGTCATACACATCCATCTCCAACCTAACCCTGTTAATCATAAAAAAGACAAAGACCTAATTTCTTCCCATTACAATCATATCCTCTGTTCCCTTAAAAAATCCTGATGGGGGAAAAAAAAATTAAAAAATAAATAAAAAAAAATAAAATATAAAAAAATAATAAATAAATAAATAAAAAAGCAATTTTTCTACCCCCTCTCCATACATTACTTTCTCCACACATATCGGTACTTACATAACTGACCATACATAACGGTCCCCCCTTCTCCTGGCTTTCTGCATTACAACATACACCCTTTCATTACAGACTTAGCAGTCCTACTGTAATCGCACCCATGTATTTTGTTTGTGTTTTATGTTATAATTTTTTCTCTTTATTTTTGTATTGTTCCTGAAGAAGGCAAACAAAGTTTGTCGAAACGTCGAACTTGTAAATTATTAAAAAACAATTACAAAATTACTTTTTTGGTTTTTGTTTTGTACCTTGAATTGGTCCAAAAAGGAGATGTTAATGAAATAAAGAATTACAGGCCTATCACAATTGTCCCTTGCCTTGTCAAAAGTAATTGAAAAAGCTATGACTGTCCAAATTGTTGGGTATTTAGAACAAAGCAATCTGCTTTCTGACTGACAGTTAGGATTCAGAAGTGGGAAAGGAACAATTAAAGCTGTTATGAGCTTAGTGGAAAATATTATAGTGGCATATGAACAAGGGGAAGTATTAAAGTCTAACTTCTGTGATTTGTCCAAAGCATTTGATTGTGTCAACCTCACTGCACTCATACACAAGTTAAGAGAGAGAGTTTGGACTAAGTAAGCTGACAGTGCAGCTCTTCGCATCCTACTTAAAGGACAGAAAAAAAAAGTTGCACTCAATCGAGAGGAATCTGAGTACCTAATACAGGAATTAGGGGAACCTCAAGTATCAGTGTTGGGACCTATACTATTTATAATGTATATCAATGATCTGGCAGCAACTCTAGTTGGATCAGTGATCAACTACGCAGATGATACAACGCTAGTCTGTAGCGGAAAATATGACGAAGAAGTAGAAAAAATGATGTTGTGTTTAATGGCTAGAGCATCAACCTGGTTCTCTTACAATAGCTTAGTGCTGAACCATGATATAACACAGTCCATTACTTTCAGCCTTAAGAAAGGAGAAGGAAGAAATAACGAAGAGTCTATAAGGTTCTTAGGTTTGATTCTGGACCGGAAACTTCAATGGAAGTCGCATGTCGACCACTTGGAGAGCAAGCTTAACTAGCTTACATTTCTGTTTATGCGAGTTGTTTCAATCCTCGAAAAGGAACCTCTACGTATGATGTACTATGGTATGATCCATCCATTGCTGAGCTATAGTCATACTATGGGGTTCGGCAACAAGCGCAAAGAGGATATTTAAAATACAAAAAAGAATCATTAGAATAATGTCAAAAGCAAGACCTAGAGATTCTTGTCATCCTCTCTTTTAACAGTGGAAGATATTGCCTCTTTCTTGTCAATATGTGCTGGCATGTCTTATAGAAATAAAAGACAATATAATAAGTTATGCAACTGCAGAAGAAAAGACGCACTACCAACTTAGGAATCATAAAGATCTTTTGTTGCCAAATCTTAGGCTTAATACAACAAGGAGCACTTACCAGAATATAGGAGTCCAGCTGTACAACCACTTGGAAGAAGACATCAAGAATCTTCCAAGCGATGAATTCAAGAAAAAGAAAAAAACTTTGCTACAGGGAA